>BQKN01062455.1:0-43791 GCA_022839385.1 Asparagus kiusianus
GTAGGGTTCATCTTCAGCTGATGTGTCCGCATGATTTCGAACATTGTCTTCAAGTCTGCAAGATGATCATCCTTACTTTGACTTTTCACCGCTATGTCATCAACGTAGCACTCTATCTTCTTACGCAGATGTTGGTGGAAGATAGCATTCATGGCACGTTAATAAGTTGCACCTGCATTTTTCAGGCCGAAGGGCATCACTGTATAGCAATACACCCCCAGCGGTGTTCTGAATGCAGTGTGCTTCTCGTCGTCTGGGTGCATCTTGATTTGATTATACCCGGAGAATCCATCCATGAAAGACATCCTTTCGTATCCGCAGGTGTTGTCAATCATGACATCGGTGATGGGAAGTGGAAATTCGTCTTTTGGACAGGCTGCGTTAAGGTCGTGAAAATCGATGCATATACGGACCTTACCGTTTTTCTTGGGAACTGGAACAATGTTGGCTACCCGGTCTGGGTGTTGTTCTTCCCTGACAAAACCTGAGTCTATGAGCTTCTTTACTTCAGACTCAATTGCTTCCATGATCTCTGGATGAAACCCGCGTTGTTGTTGTTTAACGGGTTTTGCATCCGGATCGATATTAAGACGATGCGTGGCCACTTTTGGGTCAAGACCGGGCATGTCTTCATAATTCTAAGCAAAGACATCTATATATTCTCGGATGAGAGATACAAGATCTTCTTTCTCAGATGGTGATAAGCTTTCGCTTATGAAAATTGGTTTGGGGTCTTGTTCGTCTCCCATGTTAACCTGGACCACTTTATCTTCAGTGGGTGGTTCGCGTTGTTCGAATCGCATATCCCACAAGATGTTAAGACGTTTGATCCAGGGGTCATCGGTTGATTCTATTAACCCTTCATCACCCCCTGCATCTTCATCTGAGTGACTAGTTGAAATCATATTCACGGTCAGATTTCTAAAGAGAGGTCCGACACTGACATCGGACTCGTATGCAGACGTTCCGGATGAGTGGTCCTGACGTAGATAATTACTTATCTCATTTTCTGAGACAGCGGGAGGTGTGACAAATCCTAAACCCCTTTTGGTCTTTTGGTAGTAATCTGGGGGTTTCCCTTCGGGGGTTAGGGACATTCGGATTGGTGTTCGCCTTCCCTTCCCGAAGTTTAGACCCTGCTTTTCGTCAAAGTCATACCCTATTTGTTTCATTAACCGGAGGGAGTTAGGTTCGTGATAATGGAATTGAGGAACTCTATCATCTTCCTCCGAACTTCCTCGTTTGAGTTGTATGGGTTTGACCTTCCCGAAACAGATCGTCTTCCGCCCTTTCCTTTTGGATGGGACTTTGAAGAAGGCCTTCTGTGGATCCTCTATTTCTTCATCTGAAACGAGGGATGACTCAATTGGCAACATGAGGGATGCCTCTGTGCACAGTACGTGCCATGGATTGGTACCTGCATTAGCATTATTCTCTATTTGTTTATTTTTAGAGGGAACATCAGACAAGTACGCCAAAATAAAATCTTCATTAATGCACCACTCGCCCTCACTCGGTACATTATTATTGTCACCCTGACCCATTACATCAAAGTTTAATTCCCAAGGACAATCTTCATCAGGATCTGGTTCGATGTCAGCTTCATTGCCGCTGTCAACATCTTCTTTCTCCTGGGATTCCAGGTAGAAGACGGAGTCGGTGTGGAAATTCTCGACTCCTCGGAAGGGGTATTTTTCTGCAATCAGAGTTCGGACTTCCCCCTCGTCGTTAGCATACTTCATGACCTGATGCAGAGTAGATGGGACAATGCGGTTCGCATGTATCCAGGGTCGTCCTAACAAGAGATTGTAGGACGTGTCCGCATCTATTATATAACAGGTCACTTCAGACTTAAGATCTCCGATTTGACACCTAAGTCTGATCTTCCCCAGGGGCCGAGTGCTATTTGCATTAAACCCAAAGATGGTTGTCTGGGTGGTGTTCAGCCGATGCATAGGAATTCCTAACACCTGCATGACCCTGTAAGGCATGATGCTGAGCGCCGAGCCCGGGTCGACCTGAACACGGCTGATCTCTGACGACCCAATGTACCCTGTGTAGTACAGAGGTCTGTCATGCTTGTGTTTGACTTGCATATCTTCTTGAGTGAAGGATATGCAAGGTAAGCTCCTTGCCGCTTGTAGACATTGCCGACAAGTCTGTTCTTCAGAAGCCTCGGGAACCGGAATGACTTGGGTGATGAAGCTCTCTGTATTCTTTAAAGCTTCTATCAGAGCTTCCTTGGTAGTGCTGGACAGTTTCAGGAGCTCATATAGCGTTATCCTGGCTGGTATGTTGGCCAGCTGCGCCATGACATTGAATTGGAAAGGTGCGCTCGATTCTCCATGTTCCTGGTGCAGATTTTTGTTAAACCGGACCTCTTTTTGTTTGCCTTTATCGGCCGGTTTCTTTGGTACAGAACCCCCAGTGTCTTGGGGCTGTTCTTCCACCTCTTGAGCGTTCTAGCCATAATCCCTCAAGTAGGCTTTCCCTGACTGAGTGCCAGGGTTGTCTCCTGGGTATGCTGCCAAGACAATCCTCTCTTCTTCTGAATCAGTGAGAGGCTTGAGGTGATCATCATTTTCAGTAATGGAGGGGCTAATCATGTTGGAAGACTTAGCCTTTCCTCCTTTCTTCTTGAACGAGGTGTTCGTCCACTGTTGGTCTCCCACTAGATCAGGATGGACCCACATGATTTCTGCCTTTGGGGTAGTGAGGGGTACCAACCCCCTGTCTTTCTGACCGTACAAGTCAGCGTTCTTCATATGCATCTCTCCTTTAGGAATGGGAACGACGCCATTTGCAGTAGTCACCGGTGGGAAGTCACCGAATTGGACCGCTATCAAGTTGGTAGACACGGTCTTCTGTTCGGGCTTCAAAGTGAGCACGTTTGCATTTACCAGATTTTGTAGGATGTCTTTGAAGACATAACATTTTTTGGTAGGGTGGCCCAGGAACCTGTGATAACGGCAATAGTTGGGATCATCAACTTTTCCTGTCTCATCCGGTTTCCTGATTTCGGGAAGCTGCAGTTTGTTGTTCTTCCGAAGTAGTTGGAACAAAGTGTCCACGTGCTCTTCCTTGAACAAATACTGCTTTGGCGCTCTCTGTTGATTTGGCGCCTTGCCTTGCTTGGTAGGTGGTGGCACTCGCGTATAGTCGGCTGCTAGAGTCTCTTTTCCCTTAGACCGCTGGGCATTTTGCTGATTGCGCTGCTGCTGCGGCTTGGGTTGTGGCTCTTCTTCAGCTTTAACTCGCGCCATGATCTCTTCAGCTTGTTCTCCTTGCGACACCAGCTGTCTCCAGGAGCGACACTCCGCTACCCCCATCTGGGCAAGGAGCTGAGTCTGCAGGTTGTGCCTGCAAGTTTCAACCAAGGTTGATTGGGTTATACCTGAGGGGCATCGCAATGCCATGCTGCGGAACCTCTCCACATAGGCCTTGATGGACTCTCCCTTCTTCTGTTTGGTGGCAAGAAGAGTCGGGACTGAGACCTCCATGTCGTCCTCAAAGAACCTGGCCAAGAATAGCCTTTCCAGGTCTACCCATTTTTGGATAGATCCGGCAGACAGTTTCATAAACCATTCAAAGGCAACTCCTTTAAGCGTACCAATGAATAAGCGGGTCAAGATGGCGTTATTTGCTACCACATCTCCAGTTTGGGATTTGAAGTAGTAAATGTGCTGATTCGGTGATCTTGTGCCATCGAAAGGTTGTAAAGTTGGGGCCTTAAATTTTGGCGGGTAGGGAGCTGTATCCCATTCCGCAGGATAAGGCCGCACCACTCCTTCTTCGCGGAGCTCGCTCCTGTTGGCAATTGCATTGAGACGAGCCTCTAGCTCATCCACTTTGGTGGACTGAGAGTGTGATTCTCTCTCTGTTTCCTTCTCGTTTTCGGAGGAGGATTCCAGATTGTGAGTTTCACGATCTGAATGTTCAGTCGCTTTTTGTTTTCCCTTAGATATGGTTCTTCGAGAAGATTCAGGTTTGTGGCCTTTTTCAGCCAGAAGCTGGGCCAACATATCCTTCACTTGGAGAAGTGTCTCTTGTTGCGCTTGGAGCATGACATGATGTTCGTCAACTCTTTTAGCTAAGTTTTCATGATTCTCTGTTGTGTAAACAGAGACTTCACGAGCTACAACAGAGCTGGAAGATTGGGATTCGGCTATTGCCGAATGCTCCTCGTTAGAAGCGATCCCCTTGGCTAACCTCTGGTAGTTAACTGCGCGAATAGCTCCTGTACGAGTTCGGGTGTGTTGGTACACCCCTTCAAACTCCTCGCACCTTTCCCGAACAGTCGGGGAATGACTTCTTTGCGATTCTTCAGAATCAGGCTGTGAGGCTTTCCCTCGGCCAATCATATTGATAGTGACCTGAGGGTACTCAGATTCATCTGCCTTCTTCTTGTGTCGGCGTTATCGTTTGGCAGGCCTGACGACATTCGTTAACCTGTCGAACACGGACCGCCGATGTGCAGATGTGCAGCAATGGCACTCCGAAAGGACCGCCGGAATAAGCCTCTCACATTGGCATGAGTGAGCTGCTTGTATTGTTGGTTTTCCTCTTGACAGTAATTCCCGCAGATCAGGAACTTGGGAGGAACTTTTCCCCGGGCGTGGAGGTGGAGATGGAACCCCCTGCCCTTGGGTAGGTGAGATTGGTTCTTGTCGAATGTGGATTTTGAAACCACGCTGATCTTTCTGAACCTGGCGGACCTCTTGATGACCGCGTTCTTGAGAAACAACGTGAGGGTCGCATTCTTGAAGGCCAACGCGAGGGTCGCATCTGGACTTGTGAACGTTAGGCCGAGGCCTACGTTTAAATGATGAAACAGACCCGCGAGGGTTATGTTTTGTTTGAACGCGCCCTTGGGGGTCGCGTTTAATTGGTGAAACAGACCTACGAGGGTCATGTTCTGGTTGAACGCTTCCCTGAGGGTCGCGTTTGTTTTTGGCAGCTTCCTTCTGAGGGCTGCGTTTTGAAGAGACAACGCGCCACTCAGGGTCACGTTTCAGCTGAATTAGCCGAGGCTCGTAGTCAGGCTCATTGCCCCGAAGTGAGCGTTCTGTTTTGGGAACGCTAAGTTCGGGTGAAGCTTCAGGAACGCGATTCTCATGTTGTGCCAGCATTCGGCTTTCACGCAAGTGCGCTCGTCGTATGGATCTTCTCCGTCTGCGAGCGACGTTCTTCTTGGCTTGTTTCAAAGCCTTAGCAGCAGCGTCTTTGACACGCGTGGAACTCGTCTCCTCCAGAGGCCGTTTGTGGCCTGACGTATGTCTGGCTGTCGCGGAGGTGGGATTTTCAACTAGCAGGGCTAGTTTGAGTTCCTGGCCGAAGGAGAGGGCTTTCTTTGGAACAGAATCGACCTCCTTAGAGATCTTGCGGACACCACGCTTAGCCTTGGGGCTAAGCGATCCAGAGGACAAGGCTTCCTCATATTTTGCTTGATCAAACTCTACGATGAGAGTTTCTACAGTCGTTCCCATGAGGTGGACGTCGGATTGCGCCACCACTTCTTCATCGGAAAAGCTAGTCCCCAGCGGAGTCGCCATCTTTTTGTATGTAGGAAAAATTTGTAATGAAAAGAACAAAAGAAAATTGAATTGAATTCCTTTAATTCCGATTACAACTTGATTACAAAAGAGAAGAAAACGAATTTGGTTTTCTCCTTTGTTTAAAACTGGGTTCTTCAAGGTAGCGATGGAGTGCCTCCTTCGATTGTACGCGTCAAAATTGCTCTCCGTTGACGATCTGACCGTCTTTATCTCGTGGGAACGATGAACTTCTGTGAGAAGTTTTATATGTAACTCTCGAACGAGTTTAAGAACTCTGAACGAGTTAGAACTCTGTGGATAGAGTTGTTAGAACCGAAAATTCGGTTAATGATCAAGCTGTTATTCTGTTGTTGAAGAATTCTCTCAGATTTGATCTTCTGAGATCGATTCAAAAATCCTATCTTTAAGGATTTTCGCTGCTGTTGAATCACTGAACCTGAGTGGTTGAGATCCTCCAGAATTCGATCTCCTAAGAGCCAGCCCCCTGATCCGATTATCCAAAATCTGATCCTTAACTCTGTTGAGTTTGTTGAGCTTTTATAGGGGGATAAGAGGTTGTAACTGACCTCTAAATCCGCTCCTACGTGGGCGTGATTTCCTCAGATCGTGGGAAAACAGTTCTGAAACCGTTCGACTCGTGTTTGAATAAGTCAAACGCCCAATCTGGCATTCAGAACCCAACTTCATGTCTTAGAATTGTGACGCGAGGTTGGGTGTTGGCTGATCATTGATGAACGCGAGGGTCGCTCGCGTTTTGACTTGTTGCCTGCTTGGAAACGCGGGGGTCGGTGTGAGTTGAACCCCTACAAACGCGAGGGTCGCTCACGTTGATTTGTGACTTGGAAACGCGGGGGTCGCCTGCACTTCCAGAATTATAACGCGGGGATGACTTCCGCGGTTTTAGAAGAAGCTTGTTGACTTGTAACCTCTTCTGTAAGGTGTTGCAAGGACCGTTGTTCTGTAATTCTAGCTTTAGCTTTTGTGGAGTGTGAAAGTCGTCAGATTGTAACTTTCACTGTAGATTGTGAAGCCTGCTGAATAGAGTTTCCATCAGTTGTCGGAAGTGTCGTCGAATTGTAACTCTTCTCGATCTATGTGAAAAGTCCTCCATTTGTAGTTTTCGCTTATCGACCCGAAAACTATTTGATTGTAGCTTTCGTTGTTGGAACTTGTCGGGAATCAACATCCATAGTGTCTTTTAGACGAATATTTGCCCACAACTCTCTACCAAGCAACTCACCAACTAAGTCCAACCTTTTATTTCTGAAATTATTCCACTGCTCATCAACATCTCTAATAGTTGCTAATATAATATTGGTCATGTTGTTGTCGCAACCATCAAGATCAATCATCTCAAACATGAGGTCGTGTTTGTAACGATTATAATGCTGCAGATGTAATGATTTAGAAATCTCTTCTGTTTTGATCGCAAGGATGAATTCTGCTTCTTGATTCGAAGGAACCATTGCCTTGTAATCTCGTAGGGATCAGCTATCTATTATGATGTTTAGACAGCCTACAAAGAGCCCCGACTCAAATCAATCATGTTTCAACCTCAGGATGTCACAACTGCCTATCACCATCTCATGTTTCAGAAGAATGTCCTCTCTTAGAAAATAATCAGCCATTAAGACAGGTCAATGCTACATTCCAGCGTTACGCAAATGAACAATTCTCTCCAACCTACAACCCAGGTTAGAGAAATCACCCAAACTTTGCATGTAATTAGGGAACTCACTCCGGAACTCAAAACTTTACTCTCTCTCTTCAAACCAACAATTTCCTAGGGGAAACACGGTTCCTTTCAATTCTCATGCACAATTTCAACAACCCAACCTACCGTATCAAAATCAGTCTCCTCTTCATCAAGCTGTAATTCAGAATCCTCATAATCCAAATTAGGATAAACGTCTCAATGTCTTGGAAAGGGGTTTGGAAACCATAATTAAGGCCTCCACTTAAACCACAAACATGTTGACTTAAACGTCCAGCACTTTGAATTCCTTTATGCAATCAACCGGACAAATGCTCAACTCCAGCACTCAAGCTATAGCTAGATTAGAATCCCAACTTGGTCAACTAGCTAGTGCCGTGAGTAAAAGAGAGAAAGGAAAATTTTCGAGTCAACCCGTAGTCAACCCTAAGGACACAAGATACAGTTCATCCTATGAAGCCCAAGTGAATTTAATCCATTCACTTCGGTCAGGTAGACAGGTCGATAATCAAGTGAGAACTCCTACAAGTCAAACGCCCGATCTTGTACAAATTCATTCTCCTTCTGATAAATCTATTCAACAATCACCCCCTCAGATGACCAAGAACCTGAACTCGAACCTGAGCCTGCTTTTGATAGATTTAGACCAGTTGCTCCATTTCCAGATAGACTCAGGCCTAGGAAACACTCTCCTCAGGAGGAGAAGATCCTAGACACATTCAAGCAGGTTAAGGTAAACATTCCTCTCTTGGATGTAATTGAACAAATTCCATCTTATGCTAAATTTTTAAAAGAATTATGCACTAAGAAGAGGAGAATAAATGTTCTAAAGAAAGTCTTTTTAGCTGCCAATATCAGTAAAATGCTATCAAATCCCATACCTTTAAAACGTAAAGATCCAGGTTCCCCCATCATTTCATGTATCATTGGTAATACTCACATTGATAAGGCGCTTTTATACTTAGGGGCCAGTGTTAATTTTCTTCCATATTCAGTCTACCAGCAATTGGGTCTAGGTGTACTGAACCCAACCAGATGCACTTTACAGTTGGCTGATAGATCTGTTAAGGTCCCTATGGGTGAGTTAGAGGATGTTCTGATTAAGGTTGGATATTTTATTTTTCTAGTAGATTTCGTAGTCTTGGAAACATAACCTGTTTCCAATCTCAAAGGACAGACACCTGTCATCTTAGGACGACTATTCTTAGTCACTTCTAATGCTCTTATCAACTGTAGAACTGGTCAAATGAAGCTGTCCTTTGGGAATTTGACTGCCGATCTTAATATTTTCAATCCAGGAGACCAACCAAATATCAACCTCTAGAAATAAATTACATTCAGGAAATATCAAAAGAAGAAGAAGAAAAAGAAGAGTCTGATTTGAGTTTTGAGGAAATTTTTGGAGAGGAGTTGGAAATTTTAGAAATAGCAGATCAGGTCATTGAGAATAATGAAACTGTGTTAAACATTTGCTGCTTTGAATTAAATTTTGAAGAACTCTTTCTTGATGAACTTAGATTCTTAGAGAATAATCAACAACCAAATTTTCAGAACTCAACCATGAATCTTAGGGTTGAGGAAAATGCTACAGAAGAATTAGTTGTTAGAAAACAAAACTTCACAGTACAAGAGTCTAAGTTCATTAAGAAATACAAAATGTATGACACCAATAATACCTACCTTACTTTGCAAGAATTATTATGCTTAGAATTTCACATTATTGATTATATCATTCTGAATTTATTAAAAATCCGAGAAAGAATTTTTAACAATAAGGTAGGATTCAATGTAGAATACGAGCTCTTCATGTTGAACACTTCATTCTACGTTGTTTACTTTGTTTATTTCAGAATAATAAAAAGAATTTATTCTTATCTCATTTGAGAGTTTCTTGTTCAGTTGTAAAAAAAAGAGAGAAAAAAAGAAAAAAAAGGAAAAAAAGAAAAGAGGAAAAAAAAGAGAAGAATAAATTTTTGATTCTATCCTCCTCAGACCAAAAGTAAGTAGCTGATCAAATGTAAGTACTTCACTTCTTATCTGTTTTACTTTGTGCATCATAGAGTTTGCATTAAGGACAATGCAAAATTTAGGTGTGGGGGTGGGAATTAGTTATTTTTTTCTCTTTATTTTACCTTTTTAGTTACATTTTTTATTTCTTTTTCTTTCTTAAAAAAATTATAAAAATATTGTCACTTGCCAAATTAATAGAGTTAAGTAACAATTGATTTATTTGATAAATTTAAAATTTTCTAATCCCTTGTTGGTTATTTACTTAAGTTCATCTTTTATGATAACTCTAAATAAATTTCTTAAGAAATAATTTTCAAAGTATTATACTTTACTTAAGCCTTAACTTAGATTTTTATTTAAAATAATGGAATTTATGCATGCTTAGCTTAAAGTTAAAAATAATTTTTCAAAGTGTCTTGATTTACATATTTTGCAGAATATATATACATATAAAAAAAATTGTAAAAGAAGAGTGCGAAAAATGGGCACCAAAAGAAAAAAAAAGAGAAAGAAAGAAAAAACTCTTGAATTCAAGGTGATTCTATCTTATAAAGCCTAAGCTGACTGAGTAATTAAGCCTAAGGAGTATTTTCATACTTAATGACCTAAACCCAATTTGGTTGGGATCCATTAGCCCAAAACTCGTTAAATGGTCGCTTAGAAAGCCCGTTAAAATAGAAAAAATCACCAAGGAAGAAAGAGTTAAAAAATATAAAAAAATTAAAATAAAAATACTAATAAATGTTTTATATATATAGTTATATTTGTATATATGGTCTTAAAAAATATTTTAGATCAAGCAACTTGAATATTATTTTAAACAAAGAGTTAGCATGTTCTTTTCAAAACTTTTAAATTAAATTCTAAGTTTGGCTTAGTTTTGTATTGCTATAATGAGAAGATTTTCTAGAAAATTTACCTTAGGGTTATATATAAAAAGTAATAACTAGCTTCAATTATCAAGTAAATTTAGTTATTTACTAACTTCTTTAATTTGGCAAGATGACCGAATTTTGTGGGTATATTCACTGTAAACGCTCACGAGACTACAACTCGTCCACTAGGATAACCTAGAGGTTTAAAAGCTTGTTGTATGCGCTAAATACAACCATAATTCCTGGGAAAGTGAGTTAGGTTTTTCTTTTATTTTTCTTTCTTTGCTAGAGGACTAGTAAAAGTTTAGGTGTGCGCGTATTTGATAATCACATTTTATTATAATTTTATATCCTCATTATCTATTTTTTATGAATAAATATGTCACTATTAATTATTTTTATCTTTTAATTACAGGTTAATGAAGAATAAATCCCAAAATCTCATCTCTCAACAAAGGCCCCTTGATTTAACACCAAAGCCCAAAGCTAAAAGCAAAAGAATGAAGCTCATGAAGCCAAATAATTTTTTTCAAAATTTAATGAAGCGTTGAAGCCCAAAATGTCAAGAAAATGTCCAAAAGTCCAAGCCCAAAAGCCCAAGAAAAATAAATATACCATCAAGGAACAAATGAAGAAGTTTTTTGAAAAAGGAAACAAATCATGCAATCTGGATATCTCGGTAATGTTTGGTATTTTGGCTATATCTCCCTCATATCAACTCAGAATTGGCTGAATAAATATTCTTTGGAAAGCTAAGAACGAGATCTATAACTTTTGTATTTATGATATCTCTGAAATCAGAGAATATTATGGACAAATATTCGTACAAAGAAGCACAATCTGAATTTCTATGCTGGAGAAGTAATTATGGGAAGAATTTAAAGGTTAATGAAGAATAAAGCTCAAGATCCCTTCTTTCAGCAAAAGCCTATTGAATTAATGAAGAAAACAAGCAAAAGATCTAATAATTCAAGCCAAAAAGCTCAAAGGCTAAAAATGATTCCTTAGGGCTTAAGTCTTCATCCAAGGGCTCTCATTCATTGTTGTTTACTATAAATAGGGGTAGAGAGTGAAGGGTTGAGAGTAAAAATTTTTGTAACTCGTTTTAGAAAGGAGGACTACTCTTAATTAAGAAGGCCTTCCAAATTTGTAATTTTTTGTTACAATTAATAAAAGAATTTTTTCACCATTTAAAATTTTTCTTTTCTTCTCTTTGTTGGATGATGAAGATGAAGATGAAGATGAAGATTAATTTAAAGGTTTGTTTTTCTTATTTCTCTTTTATTGCTTATTAGTTTATATTTATTTTCATGCATGTAATTAGATTTTATTTTCTTGTTTAAATAGCCAAGAGGCTAGAACCATCTTGCCTTAGATTTATTTCATGTTTATAGAGTAGATTTATTTTCTTGTATTTAATTCTTGTAATTTATTTTTTAGTTTAGATTTTACAATTTATTTTGTAGTTAGATTTTAATTTCTTGCACTATTCACCTTGAGGCTAGAATCCTCTTGGGTTTAGTTTTTCTTTTTGTTTATTTTTATTTTTTTTGATTCACATTTAGGCTAGAACCCTCTAGGGAATCACTATTTTCTAAGAAGTGGATTCAATTCTAGATTACCCATATCTTTAATTGAATACGCCACCTTTACCTTCTTGAATTTTCTTTTTATTCTTGAATTTTCCTTTTTGATTCTTGATTTTATTCATCTCTTCTTGTGAAAATCATTCATTCATTGTCACACTTACTCTCACTTATATTTTGTGCCTATTTACATACTATCATTTTCACTCTCTTAATATTTTCACAATCAGATTCACTCATCACTCCTATTTGTCACGCACACAACATAAGAACCGATTTTAAATTTTCTCCTACAAAACACCTTCCTCGTGGGATCGATAACTTTTTATACTATAACTTGATTGATTGTGCACTTGCAATTTTTTTGGTATATGTTTATGCCGCATTAGTCCTCAAAGTCACTCTAACCGTGACAATCCAATTTTCCTACCAGTCCTCTTCAATAGGATGGTAGGTCCTCAAAGTCACTCTGATCGCGATAATCCTATCATGTTAACGATTACCTCTGATAGTCAACTTCGTAATTCCCGCAAATGACGTTGTCCAATCAATCGTCACACTCATACGTCCCTGAATGATCTGATCCATTTTGAGCATTCTAATATTCTTAGAACTATCGATGGGTAGCAGCTTACCATGCGTTGGCTTCTATATCAATCAATCGTTACACTTATACGTCCCTGAACGATTTGATTATCCCAACACCGTCATTCTCACAAATGACATTGTTCGTCGATAACGGCCTACCAAGCGATGTGCCTTATCGATTCTCGAATATCGACCTACCAAGCGATGAGTCGTTATTCGGACCCTCTCCCGGTCACTCACGTAAGCGATCAGTCATTTCGGGCTAAGTTGTTACACTTAACGACACAACCCATCCTAATAACGACCTAACGGTTGTAATTAACCCAACCCGATGCCTCGAATAGCTAATGGTAGGAAAGAAATTTTAGTATGAAGTCTAAAAGGAACTTTCCGACAACTCATCGTACTGAGGGGAATAGTACGACTAGACCGATTCAAATGGTAATCGGTAAAGGCATATCAAACCTGTTGATAGCTGAGGGTTTACTAAAAATCCTAAATGATTGGCTAACAAGAGTCAGGAAATATGCACACAAAATATTGAAGGCAACATGCGAACGATGAAAGCATAATTTCATTCATTAGAAGAGTTTTGATTACGCGTTCGAACAGAGTTACGACTAAACGTTCAAACAAAGTCAAAAAAAAAGAGAAAATACATCCAACCAAGTCAAAACCGCTTCAATCGCGACTCGGCATCTCGAATCGCTCTCCTATGCTCCGCCTCTAAGGTAGCAAATATCTGTTGGTGAAGGTCTTCCTCGGTGAGCGAGACAGCTTGGTGAAGCTTATTTCTCACCGCTTCCAGAGCTTGACTTTTCTCTTTGAAATTAGCGATAGTCAGCTGCCACCGGTTCTCGATCTCCGCTAGCTCCTTCAGCGCCCATTCATGACTTGACTCCTTGGCAACCAGAAAGGCATGTAGTTCGGCAATGGTCTGTTTAGCGTTCGATATAGATTGGGTCGCATCTGCCAAAAAGGTAATGGTCTTTCGATGCTCCTCGGCCACCTCCTTGCCTGCTATAGTAGCCTACTCTACCTCTATTGATGACCGGGTCTCCTTGGCCATGGTCTCTTCTAAGAATTGCTCTTGTTCCTTCAACACAGACCGAACATTTTTAGTGGCCACAACAACCAGCTTCTCATAATGAAGGGCAAGCAATGCCTGTATGTCCCTTTCCACCGCCTCCAAGCATCTTTGGATTAGGGAAGCCGCGTCTGCACCCGTCAGCATACGTAGCTCGTTCAGATACATGTCCAAATATGGTCTAAAACGACTGAAAGAGCAGCCTTTATTCAACACCATTTGGACGTCATCACAGAGGCAAGCCTAGAAATTCTCAATGGTCCACTCCATGATTCTTTGGTTGAAACGAGAAGCAGGAGAAAGAGTAACATCCTTGGCAAGCTGAACTTGGGCCTGAACGCCCATGGCAACAATCATCCGATCCGACTCCTTTGCTTGAGCCGACTCCTCTTCTTGGATCTTTGCCTCTTCACCAGCTGAACTTGGGCCTGAACGCCCATGGCAACGATCATCCGATCCGACTCCTTTGCTTGAGCCGACTCCTCTTCTTGGATCTTTGCCTCTTCCCCAGCCAGTGCCTCCTCTTGAGTCGAAGCCTCCCCTCTCGGAGTTGGCACCTTCTCCTGAATTGAGGCCTCATGGATTAGCTCCTCTTCTTCAACCGGTTCCTCCTCTTGGGTCGAGACCTCCTCCCCTTGATCCACCTCTCCCTGAATCAGTACCTTCTCTTCCGAAATAGGCGCCCCTTGTTGAACAAGAACCTCCTCCTTCTGACTTGGCACCTTTTCACGAGCCGATGCCTCCTCCTCCGCCTTGTTGGCGTGCCACCATGATGAGGGGATTCACTTTCTCAATGGCATGCGGTTGGGGTGAAGATAGTGCTCCTGCACGAGCAGCTCCCACCAAGCTACTCCATTCTCCCACAACATTGGAAGTCTTGCCACCTGCCAAACAAAAGGAAAGTTAGCTTTATTACTAAAATGGACCCCGAAAAGTAGAAAGTTAAAGAGCTGAAATACATGGAGCGGCGGCAAACGACATTTGAGTGGGAAGAGAACTTGAGATTTTTAAGTCCTCAACCAGCGAATCGATGTTGAGAGAGCGACGAAAGGCAAGGTCATCCCCATCTGAATAATCGAGCGGTTCCTACTCTTCCTCTCCCCTATCTCAGGGAGCAAGAACTGTCATAGCCGTCGTCCCTATATTTAGTGGAGATAAATACAAAGCAGTGGATTTCAACTTGATAACCAGACAAGGGACAAAAAGACGACTACCTTCTGAAACGATCCGTTGGTCAAGATGAACCAACACTTCCAAAGTTGGTGGGATGGATTCAGTGATGGGCAAGGCCACTCCCAAATTTGGCGAGGGATCAGTGACGGCTCGACCTTCCCTCGTATCGGCATCTGCTATCGCCTCTTCACCACAGACCCTCTTAGCAAGCCTCTCGAAGGTAGCACCGACATCCACCTCCCGTTCACGGTTCAGCAAAAGTGGGAAATCATGAGAAGAAGCTGGAGCCTGCATTCGCTCCACAATAGAGGCCATGGCATGCTCGTGGTGCTCTTCAACCCTGGCCAACTCCGTGGTTGCCTCTTGCCGTCCACCAAGCCTCGGCTGGGAGGGATCATATTGGTCTGGGAGGAAACTCCCCAACCCCTCATACATCACCTCTTCCTAATCTTCTTGGGCGGCCTCTTCAGTAGGAACCACTTCGGACTCCTTAACTTGTCGATGACCTCCTTGCCTCGAGGCTCGGGGAATAGCCCTCGAACGGCGCCTCTGCGCCACTAGACAAGATTCATGAATGTTGAACCCCTCCGGATTTGCACTCACGCCCTGATACCACTTACCATATGTAAGCAAAGGACGAAGGGTCTGGTCCCGTCGTGGCAACTCGAACCTCGCATCAGTGCAGCCTGTGTGCATCCAAAACCACCCGCGCACGCCATCCACCACCTCCCTTCAAAACTCAGCCGGAGGTTGATATTCCCTACATACAACTAATCATACCCGAATTGGCGAGCAAATCGGTAGGGGATATATGGTTCTAAAAATATCACGTTGGACCCATTCGGAGGATGTGATAACCCGGGCATATGTTCACTATCCATTAGAAAGCATCCAAAGATAGAGCGGTATGCCCATCCATAGCCGGCACATCCCGAAGTGACTCACCATATCTCCCGTCGAAGAAGAATGGAAAAAAGCGGAAGAAGTCATAATTGCTAAAGAAGGATAGCTCATTGATCATGTCAACTATGTCTTTGAGCTTCCAAGAGCAGCTCTCCAATCGCTGAACAAAGGGTATGAACCCTCCTTCTGGGCATGTCGAGGGCGCAGACACCAGACACTCATAGTGTCTGACGAACCAGGCCATCAAATACGTGTCAGTCAGGTGAACTCGCGGGTTCGGGATCTTGGCCACCTCTTCTCCCCCCTCCTCATCAACAAACGAGATGCGGAAAAACTACGTTGACAGCTCCCGAAGCCCGCTCTGAATGCAGGCTGTCATAGTTGACACTAAGGTATATGGCCATCCATACGCCAAGTGGACAGCTGGGTAGACTATGTCTACCGGAATTAACTCGAAGGAATGCGTAGGAACCACGCATCTCTTCAGCCACAACATCAAGTAGCAAACGAGCAAAGCTTTTGCCGATATCATGGACCGGCTTGATGATAGTACGATTCAAAGGTCATACCAGCCTTGAAACCATCTTCGTCATGATCAAGAGACGTTGAATCACCGCTCTCAGATATTCTCCTTTCTATCTCCGCTGGATCACACTCCTTCAGCGATAGGATGACCCATCTCTTTGTTGGATGTAGGTGCCCTGCAGGCAATACTTGTATATTATAACAGGACCTATATGAATATAACATCATTGTTCAAAATAATAGTATGCTATTTTGGTCAGATTTATCTGGTATTTTAATACAAATAAAGTCCTTAGAATGATACTAGACTATCAGACATTTCGGATATGATCGTAATTAAGAGATCTGATTTGTCGCTAACGTATATTCTAAAATGTTCCTAGTCGATGAAGTGTTGAAATCGGACATTATCACTTTGGGAAGACTAGTGTATACTCTATTCCTCCTTTGGTAGGATGATGATCCATCTCTTGGATCATTGATGTGAGACATCAAGATATAATATACAGGTGACTCATTAGTGAATGAGTTGACTGAATGTCTCACTGAGAATATCTAGTTGGTAATTATACTTAACTGTCAAATAGAAGTTCTTAAGTGATATAGTACATAGTAGTTTCTTGACCTGAGGTATGAGTGTAATATCTTACATGTCAGTATAGGTGTACTTAGACTTTTACCTAACCACAGTTCTCATTGAGTTGTGCATAACGATTCTTATTGGGTGCATCCCGAGACATAAGTAGATATTGAGATGCCAAGATGGGATTTTTCTCTCCCAGTATAGGGGGTTGATGTCATAAGATTGTTTGATATAACTATAACCTGGAAATCCTTGGCCGAGGTAAATAAGATAAAATGAGTGTCAGTTTGATCTTATATGTTATGAGTTTAATACCAACAAACACTAATTGAGCAATTAGGGTTTGACAGTTTTCCATACCCTAGTCTCAATAGTTTGATGAAGAGACCGAATTGTACAATATTATCACTGAGTGGTCCTGGTAAAATTGTGTAAGCATCTTGCAGATATTAATCATAACTTATACCCGGGTAGTCTTTATGTGTAGCTCGCACCTCTGTTGTACTTGTGGATATCATCCACTGTCGAGTTCTTAAGTTAGGCCATAGAGTCACACCAAGCGCGTACTTAAATCATATGAAATACAAATTTATAGAGTAATGCGTATGATTGAACGCATATATGATTTTCACCGGATACACAAACGGTTATGCATATCGGTAAAATCAGAATGCTATGTGCTTAGAAAATGAATTCTAGTATTTTTCCTATAAAATTAACTTTTAGTCAATTAGTTGACTTTTGGTCAACAGTTGACTTTTGGTCAACTCATTAATTTTTTGGTCATATGATGACTTATTAATCAATGATTAGAAAATTACGAAATACCGTATTTATTAAATATTGTATTGATGTGGTATTTTTATTTATGAAATACGCACTTCATTATACCTTAATTAATGAGTCATGAGATGAGTCATTAAGGTGGTATGGTTTGAGAACATGGTTTTAGCACATAGTTTTGATTCTTCATGATTCATTGCATGACTCATGAGATGAGTCATTGCATGACTCATGAGAGAATCATTGTTTTGATGACTCATGGTGTGACTCATGGGATGAGTCATTCATATTATGACATATTCTTCCTCTATAAATATGAGCTCTCTTTCTTCTTTCATGGTTAATGGAAAAATAAAATAAATAGTTTATTCATAGTTGCTTTTCATAAAAGAAAAGAAGAGAGATCTACCTCTTAGTAAACTCTAGCAATCTTTGAGTAAGAGGAAGTAGTAGGATTTTAAAGTACCCCGGGGTGGATATCTTGCCTTGTGTCTCAAGAAGACTCCGATTTTATCAAGCTCACTTGAAGACTTAGAGATCCACCACGAAGAGATTTACTACTACAAGGAGCAAAAACTAGGGATTGTTCGATCTTTCATCGAATCACGCTTTGAAAGTATGACTTTCTAACTCTTGTATGCTCTCTTTAATATAGGGATCATGTTAGATTTAATTAGGATGATCCTAGCTTGTTTTTTTTATGCTCTCTACATGCTTAGTATTATTATACATACAGTCTTCCGTTGCGTATTTTGTATATATTTAACACGAATTTCCAACACTCTTATCCTCATTTTGAGGGAACAAGTAATTCGTCCAGTTCTTATGGTTGATGCATACCATCCTTTTCTTCTTACCCTTGTGATCTACTGATCCAAGGGTATCCAAGTAGATGTGGTAGTGACAGAGAAGCTCCCATAGAGTCTCCACTCTCTGAGGGGCCTAAACAGATAGGTGGTCGATTTCTTATCAGCTGGGGATGTACTCTTCGTATGGGAACTCCCCTATCGACAGTCTAGATACTTCATATATCTCATGAAGCACCATCCCTAACTCCCCGTTCGGCGTGAAAAATGTGTAGCTGTCCGAACAATAGAGTTCCAGAATGCTGTGAAGCTGGGGAGCGTTGATCATGAGACCGTGCTGAGTGGTCCTAATAGCCCTATATAGATCTGACCCATGCAAGTCAGAGTTTTCTGCTAACACATATTTGGTGATTTTGTACCACCATAGGCCATTGCCCATCGACGAGTGAACCCACACGGGGGCTCTGAAATCCTTTGAGGGGAACTAACCCCCAGCTCTGAAGAAACAACGATGAAAGGTCTCGGCCGCCACAGGTGTTTCTCCCACATGTAGCTCACTCTGTAGGAGGCCCGGGTGCAGAGCGATGACATGCTTACTAGAGCTGTCAACCCCGTAACCAGCCGAAGAACCTTAGAAATGTTCACAAGTAGCTCTGTCTTGAGATGGAGTTAGCTCCCAGTTAATTGTACGAGGGACAGAAAGGGAGCGTAGTTCTACCAGTGAGAACCGCCTCACCATGCGGGGGAGGAAGTAATAAACTCCATCTATCTCGCAGGGCCACATGCTCTAGCTAAGAAACATGAGGGAGGGGTCAGCAGTGGTATCGCCAAACATAAAATCACGTTTCCCCATCTCCTGGCACTGAGAGTCGACCAGCACCGTGTCTGTGGATAGTTCCTACAGGGTTAAATAGTGTCCCACAGACACCACTTGCTTCAGCTCACTCGTCCTATCAGTATTAAACACCAACACCGGGTCGAGGAGCGAAAACTGGGGAGGAGTTGCGAAACCAGTGCCGCTAGCAAGTCCAATAGCCCTACCCCTTAGGAGGGCCTCATCAGAGAAGGCAACTGCAAATCACAACAAGGAGTTAGGAAATTTTTAACTTTTTTGAAAAAATTTCTAAGTCTGCAAAACATGCGACGTGCCATGACAGACGAAGCTCGCCTGACAAGGCTGAGCTCGCGTGAACAAAAGTAGAGCTCTTCTGACTAGGCTGAACTCGCATGACAGACAAAGCTTGCCTGACCAAAGCAGAGTTCGCCTGATAAGCAAAGCTTGCCTGACAAAGGTAAAGCTCGCCTGAATAGTAGAGCTCGCCTGAATAGTAGAGCTCGCCTGATAAGCAAAGCTCGCCTAACAAAGGCAAAGCTCGCCTGAATAGCAGAGCTCGCCATGAAAGATGAACAACTAATGTTCATCCTCCCCAACTAGTCCAAGCGGTTCTCAAACCTACCAGAGTGGGTTTGGACAACGACAGCGGTAGCAGTTGCGCCAGAAATGACGGGAGGGGAGACTTTCCCCTTCCCCTTAGAAGCGAGCAACTTCCTAGGTGCCATCTTGAGTTGGAGAAGAAGAGAGAGACTAAGTTTTTCTCTTTGAAAAGCTTGGGCGGGCGGAAATTTGAGTAGGCAGAAGTCTCCCAAGGAGGGAGATGAAACATATTTATAGCCGATCCTTCGACGGTTGAGATTTGTCATCTCAAACTGAAATCGATGTCTCAGATCGACTGCAATGGTTCACACTTGACAGTTCAAATCGAACGGTTGAGATTGAATCTCAGATCAAATGGTTCGAGTCCAAAGACCCAACCAATGAGGCGGTTCGCCTTCAAATCAATGGTCGAGATCAAAGCTTGTTGAAATCAACGGCCACGGTCTCTCGTCGAAACGACAATCATGATCAAAAGAGCCACCAAATCCACGGCTCAAAATCAAGCACGGGAAGATGAGGCCACCCCATCAGATCACATTTATTGCGATCTGACAAGCCCTCACCGCCTTAGCTAGGAAGTGCAAAGTGCACGCCTACAAACACGTGGCTCTACCGTGGACACGTAGCTTGCCAATCAATTTTTTGGCATTGCCTACGGGCTTGGGCTCACCTTCCAGCGCGAAGTTCGCCTGACGACATATCGAGCTTGCTTGCAAACATGAAGCTCACTTGATGCTCGAAGCTCGCCTAAATTCATTAAGCTCACCCAAAAAGCTCAACTCAACAAAGGCGTCTGAACTCGCTTGAGCGAGAGAAGCAGTGAGCATTTTCATTCAAAGTATTCCAGACCATATTCAATGTGATTTAGGTCTAAAAACTGTGAAGGGGGTCTTGTAAGCAGTGAAAATTACCTAAGTGTCAAAGCCCACCTGCCAATAGCTTGGACTCGTTTGCATTCGATAAAGCCCAACAGAGCTCGCCGACAGAGATTAATCGCCTGTTTACTGAGCTCACCCGCTCGAGCTCAATCACGCCCAATTGTTGAGTTCGCCCGCATAACATAACCTCCCCTGTTCATTGATCTTTCCCGTAAAGCTCAACTTCACCTATTTATTGAGATTGCCCGTAGAGCTCAATCGCCTCTGTTCATTGAATTTGCCCGTAGAGCTCAACTTCGCCTATCTATTGAGCTCGTCCGCAGAGCTTAATCACCCATATTCATTAAGCTCACCCGTAGAGCTTAACTTCGCCTATCATTGAGCTCGCCCACAGAGCTCAATCGCCCATATTCATTGAGCTCGCCCGTAGAGCTCAATTTTGCCTGTTCATTGAGCTCGCCCGTAGAGCTCAATCTCGCCTGTTCATTGAGCTCGCCCGTAGAGTTCAATCTCGTCTGTTTATTGAGCTCGCCCGCAGAGCTTAAGCATCGCCTGTTAGCTTGACTCACTCGCATGAATCAAGCTCGTTAAATCATGGAGCTCACCAGCACGAGTTCAACCTCGCCTGAATACTTCACTCATCCGCACGAGCCTAGCATGCCTACAGTGAGTTCACCCGCACGAACTCCGCTTGCCAATAAACGCCAGCTCACACATTGGAGGGGCTCACCAGCCGACCCCGCATGTTCGCCAAGATCACCTGCAAGCTCGCCTAAGCATTCAGACAGCTCTCAAGCTCGCCCATAGTTTTGCTAGCTCTCAAGCTCTCAAATGAGCTGCTTACTTATGGGAGTGGGCCTACCCACTTCCCATGTCCTGGGTGATGATGATGCATGACTCTCATCACCCCTATAGTGGTTACATCCCACAGCTAGGGAAGGGCATGGTGCTCCTCACCTATTAGTAGTCAAATCCCACAAATTAAGGGATGGCCCATATCATCTCTTGCCTATTTAAAGCCTCCTTCAGCCAATGTGAAAGGGGTTGATTAGCTGGGCTTGGCATTTCTATTGGCAATGCTCTTCAATCAGAGACTTGTTTTGGCTCAATTGCTTGGTAGAATATTTCTATCTCCTTGCTTGGATTGTTAAAGTAGACTCAATCTGAACTCTTAGATTTGAGGCTCATCAGCTCTCTACAAACTCTTGCATTATAGCTCTTTCCAAGATTACGGCTTTGATACTTTTCAAGTTCAGGTATAGTCGAACTCAATCACTCCGGAGCCTCTACTGCGCACTGGAGCTCTAACCGCATCTTCGATCAGATTGTCCAAGGGAAGCAAACTCGGCGCGAGCACTGAGGGAGGTGTCCTCGTGCTGCCAACGAACTCATGTTAAACAAGAAGGGCCATTCCCTTCTCCTCTATCGTAAACATTGATCATTAGTTTGTAATAAGTCAATCTTATAAATACAAATGACCCCTCGGACGGGATGTTAATTTTTACACCTGACAGCAAGCGAGCTGGATCACTGCAGGCGGGGTCCAATTTGGTCGCAGGCGAGCCACTTGTCCGCGGGCTGTTTATTGCGCTCACCAGCTAAAGAGGGCGTCTCGTCTTCACGCGCTTGATCTGAGCCGTTTATTTGGTGATACTCTTGATCTCAACCGTCAATTCAACGAGAGATCATGGTAGTTCGGTCGAACTGCTTCATCTTGGTTGTTCGATTTGGAATTTTGAACGTCCCTAACGCTCGTGGCCGTTCGATTCGAACTGCCAAATCGAACCGTTGCAGGTGATCTGAGCCGCTCATTTCGACTGAACTGGAGAATCTTGACCATTAAGATTCACCTATATGAAGCACTTGTCTCCCTTGTCGGGAGGTTACTGTGCTATTGAAATTTCTCGCTCAATCTTCTAAGAAAACCAGAGCCATTTTCTTTGAACCCCAACCTCGGAATGACACCTAAGAAGATGATCGTCTCAAAGAGGAAGAGGACAACTTTCTCCTCTACCACCCTTGGCGCCCCTGCTACTACTACAACCATCTCTAGCATGACCCGGACTCACGATGGTAAGTTTAAGAACTGTGGGTTGAAATGAACTCATGAACGAACGAGGCTGGGAAGATGAACAATGTTTGTTCATCTTTTGTGGTGAGCTTTGTCGACTCCGGTGAAGTTCTGCTATTCAGGCGAGCCTGCTTGTTAGGCAAGCTCTACTTTCATTAGGTGAGCTACGCTTGATTGATGAGCTTCTGCCTTTATCAGGCAATCTCTGCTTGTTAGGCGAGCTTTTGCTTGATAGGCGAGCTTTTGCTTGATAGGCGAGCTTCTGCCTATCAGGCTAGCTTCTGTCTTCTGGCAAGCTCTATTTTGATCGGCGAGCTTTGTTAGCCCACTTGCATGATGAAGCTTGCCTGCACTTTGTAGGTCGCCTGTCTTCAAGACTTAGAAAATTTTTGACCTTTTGAGTCAAAATTTCTAACTTCTTTCTGTTGTATTTTGCAGCTCGAGAGGAGGTCCCAATCATTAGGCCTCGTATACTTAGGTCATCCGGAAAGAGACCTCTCACTACTGAGGAAGCTGACCGATATAAGGTAAACGCTCGCAAGAGGAGACCGGCAAGACCTGAGCCTAACAAACCCAATCTCATCACGATCTCTGATGATGAGGAGAAGGAAGAGCCCATTCCAACACCTGCTCCGCTATCCCCTCCACGGCCCGATTGTAAACCTAGTTTTCCTAACCCGGCCAACATAGGAGGATATGGATGGAGATTACCTATTGATGACGAAGGGCCACTACCCCTGATCCAACCTATTGCTATGATTTCCTAGGAATCTGCTTCTCCAGAGTCCAGATCTGTGCAAGGCCTCCTCCAACAGTTGGAGAATGCTATGAAGCAAGCAATCTCCATCATTGGTGTTAGGTGGGGCCACTTTATTGATTTTTAGTCCTTCATAGCAAATAGTCTGAAGGACTTTTAGCGTGTAGGTGGCATTCAGCTGGCTAGGCGCTGCGAACAAAGCTCATCCACCTGGAGGCCATTGCGCATCGTGTGGAGTGGCTAGCATTTTTCGAATCACGCCATGAGGTATAGAGACTCATGGTCGAAGCTCAGATCAGAATAATGCGTGAGCATGAAGCTTAAGCGAAACGTATATCAGAGAAAGAGGTTATCATCGTAGACTTTCATGAGCGGAAACGTCGCTTGCAGAGTAATAATGATGCTTATGCCTCTATTGTTGCTCGTTCGGGGGTTAAGTCTGCCTAGGGAGGGTCGACTCTGAAGGACTTCCAGTGTGAGAGTATAAATGTTCACCACGTTGTCACAAGAGAGCTACAAGATCTCCATGTGCTACATCAGGAAGAAGCGACTGCTGTTGCTACACTTTCTGAGGCCAAGCTCAAGAAGGAGGCAGAGGATCAGGTTCGAACGGACTGGGCGAAGGAGTTAGTCGCTGTTAAGGCTGAGCTCGCATCCTTCCGCTTGCTGGACTAAGCCTGACGGGGTTGATTTTAAGACATTTTTGTTATTATTTTTGTTTGAATGTATTGTTATGACTTTGTTTGAATGTATTGTCATAACTTTGTTCGAATATATTGTCTCAAAATTTGCGGTTATGAATGAAATTATGACTTTGTCATCCGATCATTGCGTTTCGAATAACTCGTGTATTTTTTCTTCTTGTTGACCAACACTTAGGATTTTTAGCAAACCCTCAGCTATCAACAAATTTTATTTGCCTTTACCGATTATCATTTGGATCAGGCTAGCTATATATTTCCCTCGGTATGATGAGTTGTCAAGAAGTTTCTTTTAGACTTAACGTTAAAATTTGTTCTCTATCCTTAGTCGTTTGAGGCATCGTGTTAGGTTAATTACAACTGTCAGGCTGTAATTAGGTTAGGCCATATCGTTAGATATAACAACTTGGCCCAAAAATGAGTGACTGCTTGTATAAGTGGTCGCTCAAGGGTCTGAATAATGATTCATCGTCTGGTAGGTCGTTACTCGGGAATGGGCAGTCGATAGGGTATATCACTTGGTAGGCCATTATCGACGAACAATGTCATTTGCGGGAATGACGATGTTGGGGGAAATCAAATCATTTAGGGACGTATGAGTGTGACGATTGATTGATATAGTAACACATTGCATGGTAGGCTACTACCCATCGATGTTCTAAGAATATTAGAACGCACGGAATGGATCAAATCGTTCAGGAACGTATGAGTATGAAGATTGATTGGACTACATCATTTGCGGGAACGACGAAGTTGACTATGAGAGGTAATTGTTAACGTGATAGTTTTGTGGACCCATCATCCTATTAGAGAGGATTAGTGGGGGATTTGTCAGAGGTTTAGTGTTAACGTGATGGGATTATCACGATCAGAGCGACTTTGAGGACTTACCATCCTATTGAAGAGGATTGGTAAGTTGATTGGATTGTCGCGATTGGAGTAACTTTAAGGACTTACCACCCTATTGAGGAGGATTGGTAAGTTGATTTGATTCTCGCGATCGGAGAAACTTTGAGGATTTACCATCCTTTTGAAGAGGATTGACAAGTTGATTGTCAGAGGTGCAATGTTTACATGATAGGGGGAGTGGGCTCATTATCCTGTTGAAGAGGATCATTAGGGAATTTTTGGAGGAAATCAGTTGTCAGAGGTGACTGTTAACATGACAACTTTTGTGTGGGCCCGTCGTCCTATAGAAGAGGATTGATTGGGGAAATTTGGAGGTAAAATGACTATCAGATGTGACTATTAACTTGATAGTTTTGTGAGAATTTGAAGGAAGACTATGTGTACTATTTCTTCAGGAATTTGTCATTAATAAACATCATGATCTTATCGCCATTCGGTTTGACGAGGTGATAAGCTCCATTTGAATAGACTGTCTCTACCACGAATGGTCCTTCCCATTTGGGTTAGAATTTTTCTTTTTTTTGGAGTTGAGTATCATAGGTCGTTGAACAGTGAGGACCAACTCTCCTTCCTTAAAAGATCTGTGCTTAACTTTCTTGTCAAAAGCCTTGGATATTCGGGCTTCATAGAACTTAATGTGTTGTTGAGCTTCGAGCCTCTTCTCATATAACACCACTAATTTTGCGAAACGTCATTGATGACTTTCTTCAATCGTTATCCCTGTTGTGAGCACGACATGTAGGGACAGAATCTGAATAACTAACGGTAGTATGACTTCGCAACCGTATACCAACGAATAAGGTGTTGTACCGATCGGTGTTCGAACCGTAGTACGATACGCCCACAAGCTTTCAACGAGCTTTTCATTCCAGTCGCGCTTGATGTTAGATGTCAGCTTGGTCAAGATCTTGACGGTCATCTTGTTGAAAGCCTCGGCTAGTCCATTTGCTGATGGATTATAAGCCATGGACACCATGTTCTGTATTCTGAACTTCTCACAGAACCGAGTGAATGCCTGACTAACAAATTATGATCCATTATCATGAATGATACGTCTTGAAACATCGTATCGGTAGACAATATGATGTTTGATGAACTTGATCACATTACTGGTTTTGACTTCTCTTAAGGGAACAGCTTCGGCCCACTTAGAGAAGTAGTCGGTTACCGCAAGAATGAAGCGATGACCTTTGATGGTGGAAATGTCGGTCCGACGACATCCATCCCCTTTGTCTAAAAGGGCCACGAAGTTGTTGTCGGATGCAGATCTTCGGATGGTTGAATGTAGTTAGCGTGGATTTGATACGCATGGTAACGCTTGGCATAAGCGATAGCGTCATGGATCATTCTGGGCCAATAATAGCCTATTCTTCGCAAGCGATCCCAGAGCTTGGATACGGGTTAGTGAGCACCGCAGGTACCATCATGGGCTTCCTACAGGGCCTCCTGTGTTCCTATCGTTAAGAGACACCGAAGCAATATGTCGTCGTAGGACTTACGATACAACACCGAAGCAATCTCGCTCCTTTACATCTTCGTGTAATATTCCTATAAGACATAGTTGATGATTGGGAAATGCCAATCTCTCAGCTCGAGTTGACCCGTAGCCTGGTGAGTTGCATTCACTTCCAGAACATACTCTGGTCGGAAGAGTTGTTGGCTTGCGATGGTGACACGTTGACTTGTTCCCAGTGGTTGAGCTAGGTTAGCTGCCAATGACACCAGGGCATCCACGTGCATTTTCTTGGAACAAAGCATGTGCTAAAGCTTTCAAATGATTCGGCTAGTTTGACAGCCGCTTCATGACATGAGATTAAGTCATCGTTTCTGACTTCATATTCCCCTGTCATTTGTCTGACGATGAGCTGGGAGTCACCATAAGCTTCGAGATGATTCGACCCCAACTCCTTGGCGAAGTCGAGTCCGATGAGTAGCACATTGTACTTAGTCACGTTATTAGTATACGAATCAGTTAAAGAGAAAGCTTGGGATAACACGTAGTTTTGCGGAGAAACCAAGACCACCCCACCCCTACGACGATAGACTCGCCTGTGCCTACGCGAGATGCTCTGTCGAAGGACAAGCGCCAAACTTCTTCCTGCGATGTTGCATTAACCTCATGGGTTTCATCTGGCATAGCTTCGAATAGACCAGTCTTCGATTCGAGCGGATGACTGGCCATGAGATCGTAGATTGTTTGTCCTTTGACGGACTTTGTGACATAAAATGTATGTTGTATTAAGACAACAAGAGTGCCATCTTGCCAGGCACCAATTTAAGGATCCAGGCTGTGTCATAAAGACTCGGATGAGGTCCATCAGGGAGATGACGTGTATGGTTTGACCAACAAGTAGTGTCGTATTTTTTGGATAGCGAACACCAAGGCCAAACACTCCTTTTCGGCCATGGGGTATCACCATTTCGCTCCCTACAAGGTTCTACTCAGGTAATAGATGTCTTGCTCGTGGTCGACATCATCATTCTATGTTAAGAGGGCGCCAAAAGAATGCTACTTGACCACACATAATCCAGGAAGGGTTTCCCCAAAATTGGGGCCACCAAGACCGATGGATTCGAGAGATAAGTCTTGATCTCATCGAATGCTTGTTGGCAATGCTCATCCCATAAGAAGGAAACACATTTCTTCATAAGCTTGGAGAAGGGTTAGCACTTACCCAAAAAAATTTAAGATGAATCTTTGGATGTAAGCCAGACGTCCTTACAGTCCTCTCAATTCCTTGAGATTCCTGGGTGGTTGAAGCTCTTGAATAGCTTGCACCTTGTCAGGGTCTATGTGAATTCCCTTCGTCGTGACGACGAATTCGAGGAATTTGCCGCTCGACATCCCTAAAAATAACTTCGTGGGGTTCATTTTGAGTTGATGGGATCACATCAGCTCGGACATCATTCTCAGGTCTTGAAGATGATCGTCTTTGTTGTGACTCTTCACAACCAAGTTATCTACATAGCATTCAACCATTTTTCGTAGATGATCCTAGAAAATTGTGCTCATGACGTGCTGATAGGTTGTACCGACGTTCTTAAGTCCAAAGGGTATAACTGCGTAACAGTATACCCCTACCAGAGTTCTGAACAAAGTGTGCTTCTCATGTTCAGGGTGCATCTTAATTTGATTATACCCTAAAAACCCATCCATGAAGGACATCCTTTCTAACCCATAAGTATTATTGATGTGGACGTCTGTGATGGGTAAAGGAATTCGTCCTTTGGACATGCAGCGTTAAGGTCCTTAAAGTCTATACAGATACAGATCTTCCCATTTTTCTTCAAAACTAGAACAATGTTAGCCACCTAATCAGGGTGTTGTTCCTCTCTGATAAAGCCTGACTCAACCAGCTTCTTCACTTCAGCTTAGATCGCCTCCATGATTTGTGGACGTGCTGTTGTTTGACAGGTTTGACATTCGAGTTGATGTTGAGGCGATGCATAGTGATCTGGGGATCAAGGCCAAACATGTCCTCATAATTCCTGGCGAAGACGTTAATATATTCCCGGATGAGGGATATAAGGTCTTCTTTCTCCTCGGGAGATAAGTTGTCGCTGATAAATATGGGTTTGGGATTAGTCTCATCTCTCATATTTATTTGGAATATCTTATCCTCCGTGGGTGGTTCATGTTGTTCAAACCGACCACTCCATTGGGCACTGATGTGGCGATCTTATGCTTTATCATAAAGTGGGGTCTAGTCATCCTCTCTGATTTCAGTGAGATCAACCATAGCCATGTTGACTGTGAGGTCCCTAAACAGATCTCCCATACTAACATCTAAATTCCACATCGAGGATGTTGATGATGATTCTCCGGAAGGATAATCTTTGAAATCTTCACCGAAATTGTAATATAACCGTGATGAAGAGGAGGTGTAACCCAACCCTCTTCGAGTTTTACTGACATAATTGTTGGGCTTTCCTCTGGGAACATAAGCAGGTCGTACGAGTGTCTTTCACCCTTTGCCATAATTCAAGCCTCCCTTGTGGTTGAAGTCATAACCCATGCTCTCCATCATACGCTTCGCGATCTGATTGTAATGTGAGAATTGAGGAGCAGGCTTGTCGTTGTCTGACTCATCCCACATTGTGTGCATAGGCCGGTCTATCCTTCCAAAGATAATATCTTTTTAATAATTACCTCGGGTGGGTACGACAAGGATGGCTTGCGAGGACTCAGTCGTTTATTTGTCTGTGACGAATGACAAGTACACGGGAAAGTGCAAGGAAGAGTTATTATATAACTCTGCAACCAAATTGCTAAACTCATCATTACTAGACTCTAAACTAGACAAAAAGTAAGCAAAGTCAGGATCTTCATTCAAGATAAACCCGTCCGCCTCGACAGCATTGGTTACAACAAGGCCTCCATAGCCAATTATAATGGGTTCAATGTCATTAAAGACAAGACCCTCATTGTACTCAGACTCACTATCGGCCTCATTGCCACTACCAGGTTCCTCGATCGGTGGCTCCTTGCTCGGTTCAGAGTCCTGTTAGAGCAAAGAATCAGTGAAGTAGTTTCCAACCTTTTTGAAGGGCTGTTTATCAGCAATCACCATCTTTACTTGATCACGATCGTCCACATACTTCAAACACTGATGCAAAGTGAATGAGACTATCCAGTTGCTATAGATCCATGGCCGACCTAATAGAATATTGTAGGAAGGCTCTGTATCGATGATGTAGTAGGTCACTTCCATCTTCATATCACCCAGTCAGCACTTAAGGCGGATCTTCCCTAACGGCCGAGTTCTGGTGGCGTTCAAGCCAAAGATGGTGGTAGTCATTTCGGACAACCACTTTTGAGGTACCCCCAAGTGTTTGATAAGCTTCAAGGGGATAATGCTCAGTGCAGACCCGGGATCTACTTGGATCCTGTCCACTCGAGAGGAGCCGACATATCCTGTGAAGTACAGGGGTCGGTCGTGAGATGTACTCTTGATGAGAAAATCCTCAAGAGTGAAGGTAATGTAGGGAATCTGCTATCCGGATGTCTGGTAGCATTACGAACACCCTTTCTCTGCATCTTCTTCCGAAGTAGGTGAGAAATGCCTGGCAAAATCCTCTGAGTCGGCTAGTGCCTCCCGTAGAGATTCCCGAGTAGACTTGGATAGCCGCAGGAGCTCATACAAGGTGATCCTGGTTGGGATGTTCTTCAGCTGTGCAAGTAGGTAGAACCAAAAGGATTGACTGCTTGAACTCGGCTTGTCGGGATTCGGTTGGGTTGTTGGCAACGGTCCGACCGATGGTCTTGTCAGATTTCCCACTATCGGAGGGTACTTCTTGGCAAAGTCTTTCCTTGCTCAGGTAATCAATGCATCTACCTCACTGTCGGAATCAGTGAGGGTAGCTATCTCCACTTTGTCATCATCTAGAATTGCCGAAATGATGTTACGAAGCTTAGGCCTGCCTTTGGACTTATTGGAAGTCTATTGCTTGTCGTTGAGGAGATCAGGATGAACCCATATCACCTGTCCTGATGGCAAGGTTTGTGGCATCAATCCTTTCTCTCGTTGGTTGTGAGGATCGACATTGACAATCTTCAACTCCGCCCTGGGATGGGTATAACCCCTGCTGGTGCATGGACTTCAGGAAGATCTGTCCTAAATTTCAAAGTGATCATGTTTGTAGTCCCCTTCTTCTGCACATTTTCCTTCTTTAGGACTCCCGCGTCGTAAAGAGCTTACAGCTTATCCTTAAGGATATAGCACTTGGAGGTATGATGACCCAAAAACTATGGTACGCATAGTAGTTCAAATTATCTATTTTGTTCATGTCTTAAGGCTTCGTGATCTCTGGCAACTTGATCCTGCTACTCTTGAGGAGAGTATCGAAGGTAGCCGTAACTTGGTCTTTCTTGAAGTTGTATTGCCTCAGAGGGCGCTGCTCGAAAGACTTGAGCGAGCTTCTGTCTCTGAGCTGACTTAGGGGCTGGAGTAGAATCAACAGTCATGATCTACTTCCCCCTCGACTGAGAAGGGTTCCTGGAGGCACTCGGTTCCCAAGTTCCTCTTTTAGATCGAGGCTCTTCATATTCTAGTCTTTTGATCATGTTTTCCACCTGCTTGCCTTGGAGAACAAGTTCCTTCCAAGTTCGGGTTTCCACCGTGCTAACCTTGGATAGAATGTCGATCGAGATATTGTTGCGACACATCTCGATCAAAGTGCTTTCAGAGATCTGGTTCTGGCAATGAAGCGACTGATTTCTAAATCTCTTTATGAAGTTGTTGACCGACTCTGTTTTCTTCTTCTTCTCAGCAAGTAGAGTGGCCATTGACACTTCCGTGTCGTCGTCGAAGAATTAGGCCAAGAAAAGCTTTTTCACATCGACCCATGTTTTGATAGAGCTTAGTTCCGACTTGCAGAACCACTCAATGGCTACCCCTCTCAGGGTGCTAATGAACAGTCGGGTGAGGATAGGATCATTCTCCGTGAGAAATTCTATTTGAGATAGGAAGTAGGAGATATGTTGTGAGGGAGATCTCTTGCCATCAAACTGGACTAAGCTCATTTGTTTGAATTTTTCGGGGTAGGGGACTGTATCTCATTCGACTGGATACAGTCTAACCACCTCCAGGTCGTTCATGCTCTTCTGGAGCTTCAGAGCGTTGAGTTGACTTTGAAACTCGTCAAGCCTCTTGTCCCGAGGAGTGCTGCTAGCATGTGATGATTTTCTTGAAGACTTAAATGAATAATCCGAATGCGATCGCGATCATCTTCCTCTTCAGATGTGTTAGGAGGAGTAGGCTCCCACTCTCTGTTCCATCATTCCCTTTAAGGAGTTGATGGTCGTTTGTTGCTCTTCGAGTTTCCTAGCAACCTCATCGGGGACTTCCACCATGTGCACCTTCGCGTGCTTGCCCTACACCAAGCTCGAGGTCCGAGACGTTACCGTTGCTGAGCAAGCCTCGTCATCATTATCATAGATGGGTGATAGGCGGGCGTAATTGAATGGGATGACCGTCCCCGTTTGAGTACGGCTGTGTAGGTAGACACCCTCACTTTCAATAGGGAGGTATTTGAATCCCGGGAAAAAATTCTAGATCTGACGAATTCGAATACTTAGCTTTTCCTTTCGCCGCCATGTTAACCATGGTAGCCCGGAGTTCCAAATCATCAGTAGCCTATCTCCTCTGGTGATTACGTCTCCGGCGAGGAAGTCTTGACTCCAGAGACTGCTAAGAAAACCTTTCAAACACCGATGGTTTCGGTGCCTCGGTATAGTGGCAATCAGCAAGCACTGCTTTGATGAGCCTCTCACAGTGGCACTGAGGATTTTCCTCATGAATAGTACTCTTGTGAGTCATATGTTCTCTGAGACCCTTGTAGGTTGATGGTGACAACCTTCGGTGTCAGAAGAACCAAACACGCAGTTATGTGGAGGTTCAAAAGAAGACTTGTGAGAATACTTGGGAAATTCTAAGAATACTTGGGAAATTCTCCAAGTGTTGAATCCAGGTGAGCCTGCCTTGACAGGTGAGGTCTCATGTTCTGGCGAGCTCTAACTGCTTGTTCATTTAGGTGAGGTCCGCATGTTTGACTGGTCTTTGCCTTGCCTTTTAGGCTAAGGCATGCTTGCGAGCGAGGCTTGAGTGTCAAGCGGGCCTGATGGGGCTCGCCTGTTTTCTTCAGCTCGCCAGAACTGGGATCATGGCTTGAAAAGCGAAGCCCGCCTGATTTAGGGGGATCGCCTGAGTTGCTAAGTTCGCCCGAATGGGGAACTTTGCTCATGGTGCGAGGCTCGCCTAAAATGTCAGGTTTGTCTAAAATGTCAAGTTCGCTAGTTTTGGGAACTTTGTTGACAGAGTGAAGCCCGCCTGAGTAGGTGGGCTCACCTGATAAGTTCAGTTTGCCAGAACTAAGAACTTTACGTTCTTGCTTGGCTCTTCTCAGGTCTGAAGAGTAATTCAAGCCATCATAGGAGATTAGGGATTGTGCTTCCTGACGGGCGAGAGCCTATCGTTGCCGCCATTGGGCTCCCATGGAGAGAGGAGCATTTATGTTGATGACGAAAGCATGGTTTGCACCGATACGAACAGTTGTCTCTATTGGACCCTAGAGGTGGGGGGTGAATAGGGTTATGAGGCAATACATGTGCAATTAAACTAAAGACAATGCAATACACCACAAAATAAAATACTAAAACAATATAAAAGGAGATGAGTTAGGAAATAGTTAGCCAATTGTGACAGACGATATGTTCACAAGGTTCGGTCCTCCGACCTACGTCCCCACTCTCGAGGAGAATTTCACTATCACAACCCGGTTTGGAAGCCGGAACTTCTTCACAACGATCTCCTCTTGAGATCTCACAACCCACACACTTGATCTTCTCAAGATCAACCTCACCACACAATTGCAATAGAACAAGAATGGCTCTCACAACAATCCATATGGCAAGGATTAAGTAAGGAACAACTGAAGATCAAGGATTGTGGAGTGTGGAAGTGAGGAGAACAAGAACTTGAGAATGAGAAATTGAAAATTAGAGCTCAAAACACTTAGAATGTAAAGCTTGGGCATTTTCTCTTGCTTGATTAAATTCTGAAATGAAGAGAGGGGTTAAGTATTTATATAAGCCCAAAACCCCAGCTCAAATCCAAAACATAATAAAAAATCCTAAAAATCCAGCTACCAGAAACTAGCCGTTATAAGTCGAATTGCAACATTGACAAGTCGACTTGTAACTAGCCGTTACAGGTATAAAAGTACCTCTATAAGTCGAATTAGAAGAAAGCATAAGTCGACTTACTATAAGTCGACTTGACAGGTTGTATAAGCCGACTTGGCCGAGAAAAATCGCACATTCCAGAGCAGTTCATAAGTCAACTTATCTGACCTGATAAGTCGACTTATGAACATGCACAGAGACTGTGCATGTTTGAAATTTGATCTTTTGAGTCTCTTAGAAAATAGTAAATAAATTCTAAAAAATATAAAACTTTAGAAAATGTTTATAAATATGATTTTTAATATGTTAGAAATAGGATTTAAAAAAATCATTTTTTCAAAAGTAAAAACTACCGATTTTCCAAAATAGTTCAAAAACAATGATTTGTGTGAAAGTGAGTGTGTGAATCCAATGAGCTTTAAATTTTACTAACTTAATGACTTGCCTACATTAAGCACTAGAGAGAAATAAAAATACAGATATCTCACATATATGAATACAATTCTTTGGTCTTGATATTTGCTCATATCTTTGATGAAGCTTCTTGTAAGTGTTGTGCTCTTAATAGCTTTGCTTCATCACTTAGCCTCCACCTCCTTGGATATCTTCGTTGTAGCTTGTTGTTCCATCCAATCCTCCAATATAGGTACTAATAAGCTTGATATTCTTGTAATCTACAATATCACTCAACAAGCAATTAGTACTAATAATGGTGATTGTAAATCATCATCAAAACATAAAGGCTAACAATCTCCCCTTTTTTTGATGATGACAACCAATCATTATTCAAGAGAAAAATAAAATTGAATATATAGCTTATAGATAGTTGCTCCCCTATCTATAAGGCTCTCTACCCCTAACTATGTGCATAAATAAGTAGATTTCTCTCCCTCTTCGTCACCATAAAAAAAAAAGGTATACAATATAATATACATGCAAAAACCCACAAAAACACCTCAAGTGTTGGCCTACTCGTGTCACATTCCTCAAGTGTTTGGATTTACGATCTCTCCCTAGGCATTACTACCAACCCACTCCTCTTGGAATTGACCCTGGTCTCTCCCAACCACTCCTCTTGGTAATTTTGTGTGTTTAGACATGTTATGACAATGAGTGCGTAAAGGAAAATAGTAGGATATGAAAATGATAATCTGAACAAACAAACAAACAAAATCAAAGAATGTACATGCCCAAACCATTTCTTATGCGACAAAAATCTTCTTCACTGAGAGGTTTGGAAAAGATGTCCGCTAATTGAGATTTAGTATCAATATAGATAAGGGATACATCTTTCCTTTCTACATGGTCACGTAAGAAATGATGGCATACATCTATATGCTTGGTTCTATAATGCAAAATAGAATTTTTTGAAATGTTGATAACACTAGTATTATCACAAAAAAATTTTTGTATCTTGAAAATGCAAATCATAATCAATCAAATTTTGTTTCATCCATAAAAGTTGTGCACAACACAAGCCGGCGGCAATGTATTCCACTTCCGTAGTGGACAAGACAACACATTTTTTTTCTTGGATGCCCAAGAGACAAGAGAGTTATCCAAAAATTGACATGTATCACTCGTACTCTTGGGATCTACCTTACAATCAGTAAAGTCGGCATCACAAAAACCATAAATATTAAAAGAAGTGCCTTTTGGATAAAATAAACCAAGATCTATTGTGCCATTATATATTTAATAGTTTTTTTAACCACAATCAAATGAGACTTTTTAGGAGAACCTTGAAAACGTGCACATGCACATATAGTAAATATGATATCCGGTCTACTAGCGGTAAGGTAAATGAGACTACCTATCATACGTCAGTAAAGTTTTCGGTCTACCTCCTCACCACTATCATCCGCATCAAGCTTGATTCTTGTGCTCATGGAAGTTGGTACATGCTTGGAGTTCTATAATCCGAATTTTTTAACCAATTCTCTAGCATATTTGCTTTGTGAAATGAATATCTCATCCTTAGTTTGCTTGACTTGGAGACCGAGAAAGAATGTGAGCTCTCCTATCATGCTCATCTCAAATTGGTGTTGCATAACTTTTGAAAAATCCTTGCACAAAGATTCATTAGTGGCACAAAAAATAATATCATCAACATAAATTTGAACTAAAATAAAATTATTTTTCCATTTTCTAACAAAAAGTGTATTATCAATTTTTCCTTTAGAAAAACCACTTTCAAGAAGAAACTAGAGAGGTGAGCATACCAAGCTCTAGGAGCTTGTTTTAATCCATATAAAGCTTTATGAGCCCGATAAACATGATTAGGGAATGAATGATTCATAAAACCAAGGGGTTGCTCAACATATACTTCATCCTCTATAAAACCATTTAAAAAAGCATTTTTAACATCTATTTGAAATAATTTGAAATCTTTAAAGCTAGCAAAGACTAAAAACATTCTAATATATTCCAATCTTACAACCAGTGTAAAAGTTTTATCATAGTCTATGCCCTCCTCTTGATTGCATCTTTGGGCAACTAAACGAGCTTTATTTCTAGTCACTATACCATGTTCATCAAGTTTATTTCTAAAAATCCATTTAGTTTTAATAACATAAACATCATTAGGTCTAGGAACTAATTTCCAAACGTTATTTCTTTAAAATTTGTTTAGTTCATAATGCATTGCTAAAACCCAAAACTCATCTTTTAAAGCATCATTAATCCTTTTAGGTTCTATTTGGGATAAGCAAGCTACATTATCATACTCACTCAAGGCTTTTGAGCGAGTTAGAATCCCTTGTGATGGACTCTCTATTATTTGTTCTTTTGGATGATCCGATCCAAACTTCCATGCCTTGGGGAGTTCTTCTTAATTTTATATGTTGTTACTTACCCCATCCTTTTGTGCATCCATTGAGGGTTTGTCATTTATTTGCAAAAGCTCTAATCCTCCCTCAATAACACCATCATCCCTAGGCAAGCTATCTTGCAAACTAATATTAGCCTCATCAAAAGTAACGTTTATAGACTCTTTAACAATAAATGTTCGTTTGTTAAAAACCCTATAAGCCTTACTTCTAGATGCATATCCCAAAAATATACCGACATCAATTTTTTAGTCAAACTTATTATGGTGGTCTTTGGTATTTAAGATAAAACATTTACAACAAAAATACGAAAATATCCAATATATGGGGTTTTGGCAAAAAAGAGTTCATAAGGAGTTTTCTTAAATTTAGGTCTAATCAAGACATGATTTAAAACATGGCAAGTCGTATTCACGGCTTCCGTCCAAAAATACTTAGGCAAATCAAAAGCATTTATCATTGTACGTGCCATCTCTTGTATGATGCGATTTTTTCATTCAACAACACCATTTTGTTGTGGTATTCTAGGAGCGGAAAACATATGAGTTATACTATAATGAGCACAAAATTCATCAAAACATTTATTTTGAAATTCACCACCATGATCGCTTCTAATTTTAACAATTTTCAAATCCTTTTTATTTTTAATTCTTTTTACAAAATAATTTTTTTTAAAACATTCATCTTTATTTGTAAGAAATATTACCCATGTAAAACATGAAAAATCATCAATGATAACAAATACATAATGTTTACCTCCTAGAGAGGCAACACACATAGGACCAAAGAGATCAAGATGTAATAATTGCAAATGTTTAGAAGTAGATACATCATTTATGGATTTGAAGGTGTTCTTGGTTTGTTTACCTCTAGCACAATCTTCACAAATAGAATCCTTAACAAATGTTAGATTTGGTAGTCCTTTTACTAGATTTTTCTTGGATAGCTTAGATATTAACTCCATGTTAGCATGTCCAAGCCTCTTGTGCCAAATCCAAGGATCTTCATATACCGCGGCAAGGCACTTCACATCTTGATCCATTAGCTCATTTATCTCAAAAATGTAAACATTAGATCTTCTAAAAGTGATAAAAATAATTTTATCATGCGTACTAACAATACATTTATCTGTTTTAAATGTAATGTCAAAGCCTTTGTCACTTAATTGACTAATACTAAGAAGATTATGATTTAATCATTTAACAAAATAAACATTCTCAATTATGGGAGAAGATATCCAAACCTATAATTTTACCTTTCTCACCATCACCAAAGGAGACATTGCCTCCTTCAATCCTTGACAGGGTTATAAATAATTCCTTGTCGTTCGTCATGTGATGTGAGCAACCACCATCAAGATACCACAACTCCCTACGTCTTGTACGAGACATTCCCTACATATGAATAAGTTGTAGAACCTTTAGGTACCTAAACTTTGGGTCCTTGAATGTTAGTATTTTTGGTACCCTTAGGTACCCACATTAATTCATAATAATCCATGTTATTTTAATCTAAAGCTTTACCCCCACTTATTTAAAAACCCACCCACTTTTCTAAACATTAATACACCCATTATATATCATCCCACTTATTTTTAAACCCAACATGTACAGTACACTCATTATTTATACTGTATTTACCCAATAAATTAAAAATTCCTAAACTACCCTTCATCCTAAAAATATAATTGATCTCAACCTAGAGCTTTCTTCTTCCTTCCTCTTCTCCTTCAACAACCACCACCAACCTCCTCCTCTCCCCTCCCTTCACTTCCCCTCCTCCCTTAAACCCATCAACCTCTACCTCCGCCACCCCTATCTCCCGTCACCACTATGTCACCTACTACCGTCGATCTCGAATCAAATGAACATCCCACCAACAGTTTCGACATCGACTCCCCTTAGTTCGTCGACGTGGCGGCAGATAGGGACCTGAAGCACTTGTCCTCGCTGCCATTAGAGGTGTGATACAGGTGTATCTTCTCTTCGGAACTTAGCGATCCTCATGGGAGCTTGAGGATAGATGATTCTCATGATAGCATGAGAATAGATGTGTCAAACAGTACAAGGGAACGCAGGAGGAAGCGTGCAACAAGACGACGAGCAGAAGAATAAAAGTATCCAGTTTTCAGCCCGTGAGTCGACTCATAATAGTCATGAGTCGACTCATCAGGTTGAGTCGATTCATGACTGTCATGAATCGACTCATCGCTGGTTTTTGTGTTTTGTCTAGTTTTGGACGAGTCGATTCATCTCAGTCATGAGTCGACTCATCGATGGTTTCCTGGTTCGTTTGGGTTTCTGTTCACACGATTTCCTGTTGATTTTTAGGTCTGGTTATTTACCAAATTGCCATCCACGTTTGTACACCTATATAAAGGATTGTTTTAGGGTTTCTAGACAATCAGATAGATTCAGAGAGAGATTCTAATTTTTGTATTAGGGTTTAGAGAGGATTGAGAGGTTGTTCTCGATTCTAGTGAGATTGTAAGAGAGGGATTGTAATCTTTTCATACTCATAATTTAGAAAATATAATTTCCTTCACCATATACTGAATTGTACTTGTGTTTCTGTCATCCTCTTCTCAACCTACCTTTGATAATTCCACGATCAAAAGTGCTGGCACGGTAACTCGTATCAAGTTGGTATCAGAGCAATCCGGTGAAGGGGCATCCTGTGTATGGTCCTTACTTAATCGTAATATAAGAAGCTTGGCAAGATCCTTATTTCATTGAAAGGAGTCCAGGTTTTAAGGAATGAGAAGATGGCTGAAGGAGACAATTCAGCAAGGATTGATTCATTAGAGAAGCAGATCGAGATGATAGGGTCGACGCTCACAAAACTCGTCGGTCTCATCCAAGGAGGGAACGAAAAGGAGGAATCTTCTTCTAGGTCTAAGAAGAAACCTATAGAGTCTGGTGGAGAGAGCGAGCTTTCAGGCTCCGACAAGGAGGACGAGACCGTCAAGGCTGCACCGCATCAAGGGGGTAAGAATTCTTACCAGAATCTGAAGATTGATTTTAGAGTAGAGATTCATGTTTATGATGGGAGTGTTGACGTCGAGAGGCTTGATGACTGGATCGAGCGGATGGAGACGTATTTTACTCTTTATGGCTATTCGTCAAAAGAAAAGATTGTGTTCGCGACTTTGAAGCTTTCAGGACACGCGTTGATGTGATGGAAATCCTACTGCGAAGAAGAAGACGTCATCGTGGAACAAGTTCAAGGAGTTACTAAGGAAGCAGTTCTACCCGGTGGGATTTCTTGAAGAGCGTTGGTACAAGTGGTACGGCTTGCGCCAAAGAGTCAATCAAACCGTTTAAGAATACACCATGGAGTTCTAGCAGCAGGCAATGGTTCTTAACATTGCGACAGAGGAATATTCTTTGTTTATGAAGTATATGGCGGGTTTGAGTGATTGCATCAGGAAGGAGATGAGGTTATTCACGGTCGAAACAATTGCAGAGACGAGCGTGAAGGCTATTGCCCTCGAGGGCAAGCAAAAGAAGGCAACGAGGAAAAGGAAGATGCAAAGCAAATGGGTGGTGAGTCTAGTGGTTCCAAGCACAAGGAGGAGAAGAAGGGTGATCCAGGGAAAGCATGGCTGATTTGTGATCACTGCGAGAAGACAGGGCACGAAGCTGATCGATGCTGGGAGAAGTATCCTCATCTGAAGCCAAGAGGGTTGAAGAGGAAGGAGGAGAAAAAGGCATATGTGATAGCACAGGGTCCGAAGAAAGTTCCTGGGTTGACAGAGCCCAATAGCAGTCTCAACCTTATAGGAGAAAAACAGGCCACGAAAGAAGACGAAGACCCGAGGGAGCAACTCTTTGTGCTCAAGTTGCAAGTGAAGACCAGTTTGGTTGATGCCATTGTTGATTCGGGTAGCGAGAAGAATTTAATATCCGAAGCCTTGGTTCAGAAGCTGGGCCTGAAGACAGTCAAGCATCCGAAGCCCTATCCATTGGGGTGGATTCAGAAGGAGACGGGACTAAGTGTAGTTAATCAATACACTGTCAGATTTGTGCTCCACGAGTCGTATATTGACGAGGTTACGTGCGACGTTGTTCCATTAGATGTTTGTCAGATTATACTGGGCAATCCGTACTTATGGGATAGATATGCGATCGACGAGAGGCGGGCTCAGAAGTATACCTTCACCAAAGATGGTGAAAAGTTCAGATTTCGTTCGACATCTCTTCCGAAGGAGACTAGCTTGGGGATGGTGACGCGAATGAAGAGGCTAGTGAATGCCAGCAAGAAGTTTGTCTCGCTGTGCATTAGACTTCTAGAAGAACCATCGCCAAAGGATTGCAAGTTAGAGCGAATGGTGACTATGACGAGACGTGGGACGAATGAGTTGTTTCCGATCGGACGTCGAGACCAGATTCCTAGTAAGGCCAGGTGGTGCAGAAAAGATGGAGAAGCTCGAGAGTTTCCTCAGCAAAAGTTCTAACTTGAATGAGACTTCAAGTTCTTAAAGAGGGGACCCATGATATGGGTGTATCTTCTCTTTGGAACTTAGCGATCCTCATGGGAGCTTGAGGATAGATGATTCTCATGATAGCATGAGAATAGAGGTGTCAAACAGTATAAGGGAATGCAGGAGGAAGCATGGAACGAGACGACGAGCAAAAGAATCGAAGTATCTAGTTTTTAGCCCGTGAGTCGACTCATAACAGTCATGAGTCGACTCATCAGGTTGAGTCGATTCATGACTGTCATGAATCGACTCATCGCTAGTTTTTGTGTTTTGTCTAGTTTTGGACGAGTCGATTCATCTCAGTCATGAGTCGACTCATCGATGGTTTTCTGGTTCGTTTGGGTTTCTGTTCACACGAATTCCTGTTGATTTTTAGGTCTGGTTATTTACCAAATTGCCATCCACGTTTGTACACTTATATAAAGGATTGTTTTAGGGTTTCTAGACAATCAGATAGATTCAGAGAGAGATTCTAATTTTTGTATTAGGGTTTAGAGAGGATTGAGAGGTTGTTCTCGATTCTAGTGGGATTGTGAGAGAGGGATTGTAATCTTTTCATACTCATAATCTAGAGAAGGTAATTTACCTCGCCATATACTGAATTGTGCTTGTGTTTCTGTCATCCTATTCTCAACCCACCTTTGATAATTCCACGATCAAAGGTGCTCGCATGGCAACTCGTATCAAGGTGACAGAGCTTGAGGAGCTCCCAGAGCAATGGCGGAGGTCGAAGATCACTTGGCTTTGTAAAGATCTGCCTTCGCATTAGCCGATGATGATGGTGAGGATTCTTGGCGCTCAGAGGAAGTGGGTTTGGCAAGAGGATATGGGTTATGTTATATTCCATTGCATGCGAATTTGAGAGAATGACCCGAGCTATCGGGTTAGTTCAACTCTTTGCCCACTACTTGTTCGTTGATTTTACGCTTAGTGTTCTCTCTTGTCAATATTTGATTTTGATGATTTTTGGTTACTCAAATTCTAATCTTCTTCTTGTAGGCTTTTGTTGGAAAAAAAAACCTTGATATTTAAAACATGCAGGAAAATGGAGAGCAAGGATGACTATGGCTGGATTTAAGTTGTGCACTTTAAGCACTTATGTGAATGTTGATTTAAATCTCTGTTGAAACATACTGCGACAAATACAAGGTCAAAGAGGAAGCATGAGCTCTCTATTTCGGATGGGAGGATAAGATTCTTGTAGTGGCTTCAGCATGGAAATAACAACAATATTATTTTGTTTACTCTGTTGTTTATGAGTACAAGATCATAACATAGAACTTAATAATATTATAGTAATGTTTTCGAGAAAAAATGCAGTTTGTAGAGTTTTTGGGACTAAATATGGTGTGTGTTCTCTGCCCTGACTGATAAATCTGTGTAAATACATGAAGTTCTTTTAAAGGTGTGATCTTTTGTGTTACTTGTATTAATATGATGAAACTTGTAAGACTATTTTATCTGATATATGTCATGTGAGCTTGTAATCAGCATCATTTGATGTATGTTTATGAACTGGAGGTGTGGGATTAAAAAGTTGCTAGATTCGATAGATTTTTGTTGTTTAGTGAAATTGCACTGCTAAAGTCTTCACATGTTAAATATCTGGGCAACAGTCTTTGTTTGAGAAAACTTGTGATTTGAATACAATTATAATGCGTCTCCCTGAAGAAAAATAGGTGTAGACTTTCCAGAGACCTCTCGTCGAGGTGGATAATTGATCAAGCAACACATAATATAGGTTATCGAGTGTTTGTATTACTCTGAAAAAACTAATTTGGTTTACCCACTAAGTGAAAGAATTTCCAGAGATCATAAGGTGCTATACTTTATCAATAAGGTGCTATACCATTACCATAAAATGTTATACTTTTCCATAAGGTACTATACTTTATTAATAAGCTGCTATACTTTCCCATAAAATGCTATACTTTTCCAAAAGCTAGAAAATTGAGCGATGACCTCTCATCGAGGTGGATAATTGATCAAGTAACACATCTTACACGTTATCGAGTGTTTGCATTACTCTGAAAAAACTGATTTGGTTTACCCACTAAGGGGCAGGATTTCCAAAGACCATAAGGTGCTATACTTTATCAATAAGGTGCTATACTACTATCATAAAGTGCTATACTTTGCCAAAAGGTGCTATACTTTATCAATAAGTTGCTATACTTTCCGTAAAGTGCTACACTTTTCCAAAAACTAGAAAATTGAGTGAGGGCCTCTCGTCGAGGTGGATAATTGATCAAGCAATACATAATATAGGTCATCGAGTGTTTTCATTTCTCCAAAAAAACTATTTTGGTTTACCCACTAAAGTGGCAGCATTTCTAGAGACCATAATGTGCTATACTTTATCAATAATGTGTCATACTATTACCATAAAGTGCTATACTTCGTCATAAGGTGCTATATTTTATTAATAAGCTGCTATATTTTTCCATAAAGTGTTATACTTTTTTAAAAGCTAGAAAAGTGAGCGAGGACCTCTCGTCGAGGTGAATAATTGATTAAGCAACACATAATATAGGTCATCGAGTGTTTGCATTACTCCAAAAAAATTGATTTGGTTTATCCCACTAAGTTGCAGAATTTCCAAAGATCATAAAGTGCTATAATTTATCAATAATGTGCTATACTGTTGCCATAAAGTGTTATACTTTGCCATAAGGTGCTATACTTTGTCATAAAGTGCTATACTTTTCCAAAAGCTAGAAAATTGAGCGAGGACCTTTCATCGAGGTGGATAATTGATCAAGCAACATATAATATAGGTCATCGTGTAATATTCCAAAATTTTTTCTTTTCCTTGCATTAATCGGATACCGTTACCGATACCAATTCATAAATTAGTA
>BQKN01062456.1:10842-46133 GCA_022839385.1 Asparagus kiusianus
CCCAACTCCTGGTCTCTTGTTTGTTGGTAGAGATAAACCCAGAATCGAAGAGGAAGAATTTTATATTCTATCTCCCGGTGTGGAGGAAACCCAACGTGGGGTTTCCACTTAGGGGATCCGGATTGGTTTGAATAATCCTAACTGTCATAAGGTTTGATTACTCAGTTTGTGGACCTCTCGTTCATGGAATGAATCGAGAGGAGATTTTGGCTTTGGTCCTAACTATAGGAAGGTTTGACCAAGTGGGGGTTTTGAGATGATCCTAACTGTTTAAAGGTTTGATCATTCGACTTGTGGATCTCTCGTTCATGGGACGAATCGAGAGGGGATTTTGGTTTTGGTCCTAACTGTAGTAAGGTTTGACCAAAAGAGGAATAGGAGTAAGGTACAAATAACAATGAGTTTGTCAATTTGCACGAACTGCTCGGTGAGAAATTTTGGTTTCAAGTATAAGAATTTGACATGAAATAACGGGTCAACTGATACAGACCGATGACTTTTGATCGATTTGATCATTGGGGAATTTCATGGTACGGGGTTACGAATCATCGAGTTTCTACTTCCATGATTGCGTCAATGGGTTTTGTGAGGAAAGATTAACTGTTATTAAAACTTATCTCAACAAAAGTAATAAGAACATATTATTCACATGATTACTCTTTATTCATGATAATCAACTGATGACGGATTATCCTGAAATATCCTGTATAGGACTCTCTAGGAACTTTCCGTTTTACATAGGTTATCCTGAACGTATTATGGGTAATATTTTTTCAGGAACTTCCCATTTATTGGCATCATTAATTTGTTGCCATCCTGGGTAATCAGGCGATATGCACCGTTTGAATAGACGGTTTCTATTACAAATGGTCCTTCCCATTTGGGTTCAAATTTTCCTTTCTTCTTAGAAGTGAGAATCATAGGTCTTCGGACGGCAAGAACTAGATCTCCTTCTTTAAAACTTCGTCGTCGAACCCTTTTATCAAAAGTCCGAGAAATTCTAGCTTGATAAAACTCAATCTGTTGCTGAGCTTCCAAGCGCTTTTCGTCTAACATCTCTAACTCTTCGAGACGTTTCTGATGATGTTCTTCCGTCGTCATTCCCGTTGCGAGAGCGATGCGGAGAGAAGGAATTTGTATTTCCAGTGGCAGAACAGCTTCACATCCGTATGTTAAGGTATATGGGGTTGTTCCGGTTGGTGTACGGACGGTTGTGCGATAAGCCCATAGGGCTTCGCCAAGTTTGTCGTCCCAATCTCGTTTATTGGTTTTCACCAATTTTGCCAGAATCTTGATGATGGTCTTATTAAAAGCTTCAGCCAATCCATTAGCCGTAGGGTTATAAGCCGTCGATGAAACGTCCTTAATCCCGAATTTGCCGCAGAACTTGATGAATGCATTACTGACGAATTGAGGACCATTATCATGCACTATTCGCCTTGGAACACCAAACCGATATATAATATGGTGTTTGATAAACTTAATAACGTCACTCGTCTTTACTTCTCTAAGTGGAACTGCTTCTGCCCATTTCGAGAAGTAATCGGTGATTGCTAAAATGAAGCGGTCCCCTTTAACCGATGGTGGGAAAATAGGACCTACGATATCCATGCCCCAAGTTTCAAATGGCCACGACGTCGCCGATGGGTGTAAATACTCGGGAGGTTGATGTATATAATTTGCATGTAACTGACATACTTCACATCGTCGTGCGTAGTCAACTGCATCCTTTACCATAGTTGGCCAATAATACCCAATTCTTCTAAGTCGGTCACAAAGTTTAGGACCGGGCTGATGCGCACCGCATATTCCGTTATGCGCCTCTTTGAGTGCTTGTTCTGCTTCTTTGCCGGATAAGCAACGGAGTAGAAGACCGTCGTACGATCGTCGATACAACATTTGTGCTGTGGCGTTGTAATAAAATCTCGGTGCTCTTCGCCGAATCGATTCCCTTTCTTTTACATCTTCAGGCAATATACCATGTAGGACGTAGTCGATAATGGGAAAGCGCCAATCTCGAATTTCGGGTTCAACTGCTGTTGAGTATACTTCTTTAACATCCGAGTCGTAGATTGGAACGATAAGCTGGTGAGTCTTCACTGTAATCAATTGTTCTGTTTCGGGAGGTTGAGCCAATGATACCGACAATGCCGCCAATGCGTCTGCATACGCGTTTTGGAGACGTGGAACGTACTCAATGAAAAATCCTTCAAATGAGTCTGCCATCTCAATAGCCACCTGATGGTATGGAATCAGGTCTGGACTTCTGACTTCATACTCTCCTCGTATTTGATTCACTACCAGTTGAGAATCCCCAAAAGCTTCAAGGTATTCGACCCCCAGCTCTTTGGCAAAATTGAGTCCAATTATTAACGCGTTGTACTCGGCCACATTATTAGAACATGGTCCGGTCAACGAGTATGCTCTAGGCAAGACATGCTTTTCCGGGGACACTAAAACGACCCCCACTCCTGAGGAGATTTTAGAACATCCGGGTGCGCTTACCACATTGGTTGCGCGAGAAGCCCCATCGAAGTATAACTGCCACACTTGTTGATGTGAGGTAGTATTAACTTCGTGAGTTTCATCTGGCAGATCGTCATACAATTCGACTATATCCTTTGTAGGATTTTCCGCCAGAAGATCGCAAATAGCTTGTCCTTTAACCGATTTTTGTTGCTTAAAGTACAAGTCATATTGCGATAAAAGTAGAGCCCATCTGGCTAAACGCCAATTCATAGAAGCCGGCTGGGTCATGAATACGCGAACAGGATTTATGTTGGAGATGACATAAATCGTCTGCCCCACTAAATAGTGTCGCATTTTCTGGACGGCAAATACCAATGCAAGGCACTCCTTCTCGATCATTGGATAGCGAGATTCAGCTCCTACCAATGTACGACTCAAGTAATATACTGCTTGCTCGTGACCGTTATCGTCGTCTTGTGCAAGTAATGCACTTAACGAATGGCTCGTCGCTTTGACATAAATCAGAAACGGTCTGCCCGATTTCGGTGCAACGAGAACAGGCGGATTCGCTAGATATGCTTTAATATCCTCGAACGCCTTTTGACACGCTTCATCCCAAATGAATGACACGCCTTTCTTTGCAAGTTTAGAGAATGGTTGACATTTTCCGGACAGATTTGATATAAACCGACGGATATATGCCAATCGACCCTGCAATCCTCTGAGTTCTTTAAGATTTCTCGGGGGTTGCAGCTCATTTATCGCCTTCACTTTGTCAGGATCAATATGAATACCTTTTGTGGTGACGACGAATCCGAGAAATTTACCGCTCGACATTCCTAGGAAGGATTTAGTCGGGTTCATCTTTAGCTGATGAGTTCTCATCAGATCAAACATCGTCTTCAGATCATTAATGTGGTCTTTTTTATCACGACTCTTAACAACCAAATCATCAACATAGCATTCAACGGTTTTCCGCAGATGTTCTTGAAAAATTTGCGTCATGGCTCGTTGGTACGTGGCGCCAGCATTTTTTAAACCAAAAGGCATAACCGTATAGCAAAAGATCCCCATGGGTGTTCTGAATGCTGTATGTTTTTCATCGTCTGGGTGCATCTTGATTTGATTATATCCTGAGAAACCATCCATAAATGACATTCTCTCGAATCCGCAAGTATTGTCAATAATGACGTCCGTAATTGGTAGTGGGAAGTCATCTTTAGGACAGGCGGCATTCAGATCTCTGAAATCAATACAGATTCTGATCTTTCCAGTCTTTTTAAGAACCGGAACAATGTTAGCTAGCCATTCAGGATGTTGTTCTTCTCTGATAAAACCTGAGTCGATCAACTTCTTGACTTCAGCTTCTATCGCCTCCATAATTTGTGGACGAAACCGTCTTTGTTGTTGCTTGACAGGTTTGACATCCGGTTTTATGTTGAGGGTGTGCATTGATATGTTTGGATCGAGTCCCGGCATATCTTCGTAATTCCAAGCAAAAACGTCGATATACTCTCTAATGAGGGCGATTAACTCTTCTTTCTCGTCTGGTGGAAGGTCACCACTGATAAATATAGGTTTCGGATTAGTTTCGTCACCCATTTTAATTTGGACCACTTTATCCTCAGTAGGAGGTTCTCTTTGTTCAAATCGGTCGCCATATTGGATATTCATGTAATGCATCCATGGGTCTTCCCAAATAGGCAACTGATCGTCTTCTTTAGTTGTAGAAGGATCAACTGTTGCCATGTTCGACATTAAGGCTTTGAATCTCTCTCCGATACTCGTGTCGGAGTCCCACATTGAAGTATCGGATGAATGCCCGCTTCCATTTATCAACTGGCTGATGATCTGTTGGCAATCTTCATCCTCAGATGACGAAGCATAACCTAGACCTCTATTATGACTATAATGATTATCTGGTTTTCCTTTTGGTACATAAGTAGAACGGGGTGGCACCCTAACTCCTTGACCAAAATGAAGACCTTCGCCAAGCGAGAGGTCATAACCTTGTCTCTCCATGTAATCATTAGCTTGCCAACTATATCGATAAAAATGTTGTCCTGGCTTTTCCTCATCTGAGCTACTACCCAAGAAAAGATTAGTAGCTGGGGATGGATTCCCTTTCCCAAAGATTATTTCTTTCTCACCCCCTGTCTTTGCAGGTAGAATCACCGTTGTCCCGGCTGAATTTTGCAGATATTTCGTCGCCGTGCAAGATGAGCGGATTGGCATGTGTAGATTAGGATTATCATACAATTCCTGCATTACATTATTAAGACAAGACGAATACTCTAAATCATTCTTTATTATTTCATCGGCAAGTTACCAGTTACAACTTTCGTCCGATGATTCATCACCGTCAAGATCGATTACAAGAGGTTCAATGTCATTTAATACAAGACCTTCACTATAATCGAGCCCAGCTTCGGTATCAGCTTCTTCTCCACTGTCCGTACCATGGGCCGATGGTTCAGTATCGGACTCAACACCATACAGAAGGGAATCAGTAAAGTAGTTTTCTAACCCCTTGAATGGTTGCTTATCCGCGACCACCGTCTTGACCTCCTCATTAGTGTCGACATACTTCAGACACTGATGGAGGGTAGAGGGAACTATAAGATTACCGTGGATCCATGGGCGACCCAACAGTAAGTTATAGGAAGTTTCTGCATCGATCACGTAGCAAGTGACTTCAGACTTCAAATCTCCGAGTTGACACTTCACCCGGATTTTTCCCAACGGTCTTGATCCGCTAGTGTTGAATCCATAAATGACAGTTCCCGTTGAGGCTAACTTACTGGCGGGAATCCCGAGGTGGTACATCAAACGAAGTGGCATGATGCTAACAGCGGAACCCGGATCGACTTGAATCCGGTTGACCATGCTCGAACCGATATATCCAGTAAAGTATAACGGTCTATCATGCTTTGAGTTCCTGACTTGCATATCTTCTTTTGTGAAAGCGATGCAAGGGAATTTAGTGGCTGCCAGATTACAATGCTGCACCGACGACTCTGGCTCTTCAGGCATTGGTTTAATCTGAGTGAGGAATACCTCAGAATCAGCCAAGGCTTCTTGTAAAGCTATCCTGGTTTCCTTCGAGAGGCGCAATAGCTCGTACAGCGTGATCCTTGCTGGGATATTGGCTAGCTGAGTCATGACATCGAAGCGGTATGGGGCATTTGAACTTTCCGGTTTGTCTCGTCCAATTGGTTTACTGAAACGAGACTGCTTCGGAATTTGAACTTCTTTGGGTTGAGGTTCTTTTTCTTTCTGCTTAACAACTCTCTGAGGTCTCTCGGTTGCTACGGGTGGGGTCGTATCCACCCCCAGTTCTGCTAGAGTTTTACCATTAGGATTAGGAGCTTCAGGATACTGGTAATGATATTCATTTCCACCTCTTGTTGCGAAAACTTCTTGCTCTTCATCCGAGAGTGGTAAAGCTGCTATCTCCTCATCGTTCTTCTCAGGAATCGCCGAGGCTCCGTAACAGGACTTCTCCTTTCCTTTGCCCTTCAATTTCTTCTTCGATGTGGATGTCGTCCACTGTTCGTCTTCGAGCAGATCCGGATGAACCCAAAGGATTTCGCCGTTAGGGGCCGTATGTGATACTAACCCTTTTTGGCGCTGTCCATGAGGGTCATCGTTGATGGTTTGCATTTTGACCTCTGACACTGGCTCGGTTTGAAACCAGGATAATGGAACTGATCCAAAGCTAATAGAGACTGCATTGGCGCCCACCTTCTTCTCCTTTGGCTTCGGGGTCACAATACCAACATCAATCAAGGTCTGTATCTTGTCTTTCAAGACATAACACGCCTTAGTGGGATGGTGGACCCTCCTATGATACGCACAGTATTTCGGGTCATTGGTTTTCTTCGCTTCCTCTTGGTTTGTGACCGGTGGAAGCTTAATCTTGTTATTATCCAACAGATATTTGAAGATGACCGGCACTTCATCATCTTTGAATGAATACTCCTTTGGAAACCTGAGCTCAGAAGGCTTAAACTGCTTCTGAGGCTGCTGATTCTGATTTGGCGCCAGCTGGAATGACGACTGCTGCGGCTGCTGTTGAAGCGGCTGTTGTGACGTCTGATGCGCGTCGACAGCGGCTCCTGACCCTCTTCCCCTGCCTCGAGGATTGAAGTTCTGTTTCTGGTTTTGATTATTGTTTGATGGCTGACCCCTTTCCAAATTCCTCCTTTTGAGAAATCGTTCAGCCTGTTCACCTCTAACCTTCAACTCCTTCCAGGTCTTAGAGGGTACAACCCCCATTATCTCCAGTACATCCAAAGACAGATTGTTGTGACATGTCTGCAGGATGAATTCTTCGGTGAGTGGATCTCTGCAGTTCACCGCTTTGTTTCGGAATCGTTTGACAAAGACGTCAACTGATTCCCCATTCTTCTGCTTCTCGTCCAACAACGAGCCAATGGACACCTCCGTGTCGTCGTCGAAGAAATTAGTGAGGAACAGTTCTTCCATATCTCCCCAGCTATTGATGCTTCCGGGTTTCAGGCGTCGGTACCAATCGAAGGCAGGCCCGCGCAGTGTTCCTACGAATGACCGTACCATCAGGGCTTCATTCCCTGATATTGCGCCGAGATGCGACTTGAAATAAATCAAGTGCTGAGTTGGTGAACCACTGCCATTAAAAGGAGTAAAGTTAATCAAATTAAATTTAGGGGGATAAGGAATTAGATCCCACTCCCTCGGGTATGGATATGGAATGCCCGTCTTCTTCACTTCCTGGACCGTCATTAGAGCATTGACTTTGCTCTCAAGATCCTGCATTTTCTTGTCTTCCTCTTCAGTCTTTTTCAGATGAACTTGGATAGTTGATTTGGCCGGACCGCTTCCAGAATCATCTTTATCTGTAGGAGGATCATCAAAGACAGTTTCGTCTTCTTTGTCATCATCCTCAGTTATGTGTACATGCTTAGCATTGCGTTTACTGGATTCTGCTTTTTGGCTTGATTCCGGTTGGTGCTGTTGAGCCTGCAAGTCTCGTACCTGCTGCATTGTCAGCTCCATCTCCGTTCTGATCTCAGCTCTGATCTCTTCGCGTTGTTTGGCCAACGCTTCCTGCAGTATCTGAGCTAACTGGTCCGGCGTGATGGCGAATGATTCTCTCGCTCGTCCCACACTGGATGCGGTATCGTCCGAAGCGACCGCAGAACAGGTATCTGATAGTTCTTCTTCTGACGATAAACCTTCGTGCATCCTCTTGTAGTCTCGGCGTCGGTTGGCCCTTCGTTGCAACCGCTTCATTCTTTGAGAAAGACCCCGCTCAACTCTTCCTTCTGAAGAGAAATCAGGGTCAGGGTTGACTATTTGTTGTTTTCCTCTGCCGGTCATATTAATGGTGACCTCAGGGAATTCATCTTGCCGCCTTGCAGGCTTTCTCTGGTTAAAACGTCTCATTTTGGATTTTGACGCTTCGGTTGACAGTCTTTGAAACACAGAAACTCGCCTTGGGGTTTGTGAGCAGCCGCATTCTGTTAATACTGCTTTGATGAGTCTTTCGCATGCGCAATGAGACTCACCTTCTCGGGCAATCCTTTTTCTTGAATTATTATTTTGATAGTACAGCTCATCACTGCCGTGATTTGAGCAACCTATCTCTGGTTTGCGAACCTTGTTAACATGCACAGGACGATTATTTGTCGTTTCTGAGCGATCCAAGGTTAAGTTTTTAAATACACCCCCTTGCGGGAGTGGAGTCTTCACAGGTCCTAAACGATCATGAACTGGTATTCTTTTGTCTTGGACCGGGTTAAATCTGACAGGAGGGTGTTTACGACCCCCTGTGTAGGAAACTACCAAGGGTTTGTTTACTGTGCTCGAAATTTCTTTCATTGGGGCTTTGCCTCGATCGTCAGCCAAAGGACCGAGGCGATCCGCCATAGTAATCTTGAACTTGGATAAATCTGGGCTAACCTAGGGTTTCGTTGGTGATGAAGCAGACGCTGTTGTAACAGAAGGACTAGGAATAGGTGTCGATGCAGCTGTAGCCTTGCGACGAGCATCATGACCAGCTGAAGTGCCGCGACAATCCAAACTGTCGCGGTTGAATGAGTTGCCGCGGCAGTTTGTGCTGCCGCGGTTGAATGAATTGCCGCGGCGGTTCGTGCTACCGCGGTTGAAGACTGCATCGTCTTGTGATTTTTGGGTACTTTCGGTTTTGGGGACCCAAATCTTACAGCTTTTTGGTGTTCTTTCACACACCATTTCCTTCTTGTTCTTCTGATCTTATTGACGAAGTGCACGGGCACGAGCGGCTTTTACTTTACGCCGTTGAATCCGTTCTTTCAAGGTTGAACGAGCCCTTTTGACTAGGGTCCATTCTTCCTTTGTAAGTTTTGCAGAAACATGATTATCTTGTTGTTGAGGCAACTGGACCACATTTCTGTTCCTTGACTTTAGGTCCGCGTAGTAGTGGACCCCGTCAGTTTGTTGCATGGCCTTAGCCAGTTGTCGAGCACGGCGTTGGCGTTGCCTCTGACGAGCTCTCTTCGTCAATGTTGGTGAACTATCCATCAGCGACTCCTTAATGGGTTTGGAGTCTTTCGTGGCAGAGGTATTGTAGAGAGATTTTTCATCAACTATTGGGCCGGAATCTTCATCTGCGGCCTTTGTAGAGACTGTAGACTTGTAAACTTTCTTAGGAGAAGAAATCTTCCTGCACCTGCGGAGTGAGGAGGATTTTGAGGATGAGGACGACAAGTATTCCTCGAATTTAGCTTGATCGAATTCGTATTCGATCTCTTCAGTGACGATAATCTTTATCGGCTGCGACACGGCGGCTTCGGCAGCGAAGCCGCTGGCTCCCACTGTGGTCGCCAGTTTGTTTTCAGCAAAAGTTGTTTCCATTGTAGATTCCATTAATCTTCTTTCGATTACAGAAAAATTACAATGAAAATAAGAAAAATTACAACTCTTGAAGAAAATAACACAGAATTCGTTTATCGAACACTGTTTTGTGGGACTTTGCCTGTGTCGGGAGTGCTTTGGCTCGTGGACCACCGATTCGAAGATCGTAAGGTTGTTTTGATATCCTTCCTTCGTTTATCGAAGTATGGATTTAAAGCGAATATCCTATCGATGTAAGATATTCACTCTCCCAAAGATCAAGTCTGTGCTAGATCTCTAGGAATCACCAAATGATACTTGTCAAAGGGTGAAAATGATTTCTCTCTTTCTCAAAATCTCCAAAAGTTTAAGTCTCCTCTGCTCCAATCTGCTCTCTCTGCTTTATTCCGTGTATAGGAGGGTATTTATAGGGATAGAAGTGCACCACAGCGAATATAAGGCAAAATAACTGCCTAAGTGTTCACTCTTTGGCCGCTGCAGTCTACACTGCCGCGGCTATTGGCGCGGCAGTATAGACTGCCGCGGCCGAAGAGGTAGTTACCAGCACGTTCCATCGTGCTTGAAACCGCTCTCCCACGATCTTTAACCACTTTTTACGTGGTTTAACGGCTTTTCCACGTCAGCACACATTCTATTTCTGATATATCGCCACGTGGACTTCAGAAACCATCGTATAACTGCCTCGTAACCGCCACAGAACCCCTCTACAGTAGCCGCGGCAAGGTTGACTGCCGCGCTGTAGCCGCGGCACCATATGCTGCCGCGCTACAACCGCGGCACCACAAGTCGCCGCGCCTTAGCCGCGGCGCCATCAGTTGCCGCGCTTCAGCCGCGACACCATGGGCCATGTGCACATGTCGTTTTGTTGAGTTGTTTCTTTTAAATGATCTCTTCTGGTATTTGGATGTCTGTGAGCATTTTTTGACGCCTACAATATAAGAGATAATTTCAAGAAAAAACACTGTGAGATTAATTTACAAAATCTTTTATGGCAAGCTGGGTGTGCAACCGATACATTAGTGTATGAACATTGTAGAGAGAAGATCAAGTCTTTGTCATTAGATGCACATAATTGGATTGAACATAATTTGAAGCCTCAATTCGAGCATCGATGGGCATTATGTCAGGATGAGGGTGTGCGGTTTTGCATGATGACAACTGATTGCTCCGAGAGCTTTAACGGCGTTCTTAAAGGAGCACGAGCTATGGCAATACAATCATTGGTTGTAAGAACGTTCTATAGGCTAAACTCATACTTCAATAAAAGGCGTGAGGACGGTGTAGACTGGACAACGCGTTACACACCAAAGAATGAGTCTATTTTGCATAGAAGAATTAAGGCGGCAAGATTATATCAAATTATTGTATTCAATGACAATGAATGGCAGGTACAGGATTATGACGGTATCTATATTGTTAAACTGTTTGATGTTGATTGCACTTGCACATGTAACATACCACAACTTCAAAAAATACCTTGTGCACATGTTCTTGCGGCTTCCTCCAATCAGCCGGGTGGTGCGAGAATTCCATATAATCTGTATTGTTCACCATGGTATTCAACAATTCATTATCGAAAGACATACAGTGAGAGTTTTCATCCACCCGATGATAGTCGGTATTGGCCCAAATATACTGGATCACGACTAATTCCACCTTAATACAAGAGACAAGCAGGTCGACCACAATCTGTACGAATTAGGGGAACCATGGTTCAAGGACGAGAAGGAATTGTCAAGCATAAAAAATATAGTCTTTGCAAACAACTGGGACATACTCGACTTCGTTGTCCAGCTAGACTCAATAGATAGCAATAAATTGGTAATAATTGACATATTCAAATTGTGATTTATTTTAATGTAGACAATATAATTAGTTGTGGATCGGTCATTGATATGTTATAATTGTATGTGCAGGTATACACCATGGAGCCTGGATCGATTAGTGATGAGGTCCTATATGACCAGCCTCGACACCGTTCACATGTTATATCCTTTACAGAGGTAACTAAGTTTCTTATAATTTTAATATTGTATTGTTATAATATTGTATTCTTATATATTCATTTGCTTTATAGAGAGGCCCGGATATTGTTATGGTTGATCATAGCCTCAGCCATAGCCGTTGGCATCTAGAGGATGAGCGCATAATAGCAGCTGTAGGACGGGCCGGCTTCTTGACATGTTCAAAGCTTCGTTGGATGAGGCTCGATTGGCCCCTACTCACCGCTTTGATAGATAGGTGGAGGCCGGAGACCAACATTTTCCACTTCCGAATGGGAGAGTCTACTATTACGCTACAGGATGTAGCTATGATACTTGGTCTCCGCATAGATGGTCCGTACGTTACCGGCAGTGATAGACATTTTTGGCCGGACAAGTGTGAGGAGTTGTTAGGTGTAGCTCCATAGTCAATGCCTGAAGGAAATATTAAATTGAAGTGGCTAAAAGAGACCTTCTCGGTGCCGTTGCCTTTTGATGCGCCGCTAATATTGATTGAGCAACATGCACGTGCATACATTATGCACATGATCGGTTCAATATTATTTCCAGATTCGAGTAAAGATAAAGTGCATGCCAGGTATCATTTTTATCAGTATTTACAATTATATCTGTTGATTTAGCTTATTTTGATAACTTGAAATGTTGTGAAAATGCTAGGTGGTTATCACTTATTGGGGGACTTGGACACGTGTGGTGCGTTATCGTGGGGTAGTGCGGTTTTGGCGTACCTATATAGAGAGATGTCTAAGGTTGCATTCATGAAAAATAGTGACCTCAAAGGGTATCTCAGCTTACTGCAAGTATGGGCATGGGAGAGGCTGCATTTGAAGCCGAGACTATGCGTGAATTTACAATTAGACGGACATATTCCACTAGGATGCAGGTATTATATTTTTTAACGTAGTAAATATAATTGTAGTTATTCATTTGGTACTGAATTTTGAAACTAACACGGATGGAATGTCCAAAAATGTTTTGACGAGACCCTGGCTAGACAGTTAGATTTCTACCGAAATGAGTTTGACCGCATGAAGATTTTTCAGGTATCATTTCTATAAAAATGAGTTTTTTCTTCTATATATCAACTTTCGTTTTAATGATATGCAACAATTATATGTAATACTCTGTAGATGGAATGGGAGCCCTACACCCCATTTCTCGATCATCTACCCCCGATATGCACAGATTACCCAGTTATATAGAGAGCCAGAGTTCCTCTAATATGTTTCGAGATAGTAGAAATGTATGTACCGGACCGCGTGCTTCGACAATTTGGTCTTGCACAACATGTTCCGCAATTTGTTGAAAAATAGAGAGGAAGGTGAAGAAAGGAGGCCAACAAAAAGACTGGGCAGCTGAGCATCAAAATTATATACACAGATGGAATGATAGACATTTTTGAATTGTTGAGCAAATCGAGCCAACTCCCTAGGAATCAGATTACTACACTTGGTATTGGAGGATAACTAGAAGATGGATACTCCATGCGACCACATCCCCGGTTGAGTTACAAAGAGGATATGTGCCTCAGGGTATAGATGGGAGAGAATTAGTAAGTATTTTCAAATTTATTTTAAGTTCATTTTTATTAGAATTTTTTAATATTGCTAAATTATGTTTTTTTAAAAATTTGCAGGTATCAGCAATAGATGATGTTCAAACCATTGCAAATCATGGCTTGGAATTGGCTCGAGCAGGTAATATAGAATTAAAAATGAAATTTACATATTGTAATTTGAATTTTAAAGTAATTTTTGCATTTCAGATTTTTTTGAATTCTCTCTCGCAGGTACATATCCCGAAGCACAGAAACATGCATCAATATATCAGTCGATAATGCAGAGGCTTCACTAAGCCTTACATCGAACTCATGAAGACCTTCATGATGGACGAGAGGTAGCGCAATTAGTATACACACGTCAACAACGACACAGACGAGGACGACACAGAAACGACAATGAAGCTGGGCCTTCCCAACGTGTTGACGATGGAGCTGGACCGTGACAACCACAAACGCAACCGGATCATGAACTCATCGAAGGTCGGGATGGAGGACGCCGAAGACAAATGAAGAGGAGAAGAGTTCTTGGATGTATGTAAGCTAATCGGTATTGTTATATAAATTACAATCCTATTTTGATATGTACATTACAAACGCATTTCGGGACAATAGATGGTTTTTGGATTTGTAGCTGAGACTGTAGTGTGACTTATTAGATTTGTAAGTGGGTTTGTGGTGTGATTTGTTCGATTTGGATTCGTAAGTTTGTGGTGTATTTTATGATTTTTAGATTTGATATGTATTTATACAGGGAATTGACATATGAGTTTGTACAGGGAATTGATATATGTGTTTATGCAATGGTGTAATTTATGATTGTTGCATTTGAAATATGAGTTTGTACAGGGAATTTTCCCGTAGCAAAAATACATGCACAGTTGTGAATGTGCAGGAAATGCACGGGACTGCGAGTCCCGTGCATTTCATTACGCCCAGGAAGTGCACGGGACTAGCAGTCCCGTGCTCTTTTTTGCAGAGATATAACTCTCTGCAAAATGCACGGGACCGCTAGTCCCGTGTACTTCATTGTGCCCACGAAGTGCACGGGACTAGCAATCCCGTGCACTTCATTTTTGTAGAGATGTTAGTCTCTGCAAAAAACACGGGACTGCTAGTCCCGTGTTATTTGAAACTGCCTCGAAATACATGGGACTAGCAGTCCCGTGTATGTCGTAAAATTTCTTCGGCAGCAAAACCGACCCAAAACCGACCCTTTTGGGTCGGTTTTGTTGAATAAATTTCTAAGAGGTCGATTTTGCTATTTAAATTATGAAAATGGTTGATTTTGAAAATTTGTCCTTATGGGACCAGTTACGAGATAAGTAATTTGTCTCTATAATAATCATTAATCTTTTTTAGAATTTGTCACATTGTCTCATAATTGGTCCCATGAGCCCAAAAGGAAGTACTCATTTTAATATTTATCATTCAATTGATCAGAATAATTAATTTGTCACACATATTTTTGGTCTTGTCTCTAAATATATCTTCCGTTTTAATTAATTTTAAAACCTCAACAATTAATAGATTATATCCCATTAAGAAACAGTTAATAGATTATATACATGTTAATATGAAAATTTCAGAACGGATAAGAGGGTAAGAGAATTATTTAATAGTAATAATCTAATAATATTGAGATTAACTGTTTTAAATGTAATTAACCCAACTTGACATTTATTGATTTCTAAAAAAAATCAACAATATATTTCAAATTTATTCCTCAAATAGCTCCTCCACTTCCATCTAAAAAAGTCAACTCCATAATTGAAGGGAGTTAATAAGTAGAATTTTCAAAGCCGAGGGCGTTGTCTACGGGTGAGGGATAGCTGATGGGGGTTTTCTAAGACACGCCCCGATAGTTGAAGGGGGTTCCGTAGAATTAACCCACTCAAGCAAAGTTTAAAATTTTAGCCTCGGGTTACACAACCTCAGGCTCGGATAACCGTTATCCACCCGAACCTACCCGCTTACCCACCTACCCGTTATTATGCCAACGTTTTAATTCATGCCCTTCTCCCACTTCAAGAAACAAAACCAGAACGCAAGTTCTCGTCCGATTCCTCCTCTCATTCTCTCCCGGCTCCTCTCTCTCTTCTCGCTCATCAAAGGACTCGGGAAAATTAACCTCCGGCCCCTCTCAGTTCTTGGGTTAGTTTTTTGCCCCCCTCCTAATTAATTTGGGTGAAGGAACCAAAAAGATGGCGGCTTTGACTGGGAGCGCGATGAGAAGAAAGAGATTCTCTGACATCACCAACATCACCAGCAACGGGAGATCCGAGAGATCCGAAGCCAACGAGCAAGAAAACCCTAATGGAGGGCCCATTAAGAGTGCAAAGGATTACATTGAGATGCTTTTAAAGGTTTGAATTTATGGATTCCTTTCCAATTTCCTTTTTTTTTTCTTTTAAAAGTTGTTGAATTTTTTTATTGAAAAAATGGGTTATTTTCGTTTCCATTTCAGGAAAATAATGCGCTTCTGAGGCTTCTTGATGAGAGAAAGTATGCGTATTGTTGTAAAGATTATCTCTTTCGGTGCTTTTTCAAATGGGTATTTTTATTTTGGAGAAAAAATTTTATGGGTTTTTTTTTTTTTTTTTTGGTTGCATTTTAACAGTAAAATCGTAGAAATCACTGGGACGGAGTTGCAAAAGCTTAAGATAAGTTTACAGAAGGCCAATCAGCAGAACTGGCAGCTTGCTCAGGCTAATTCTCACATGTTGGCTGTATGTTGTCTCTCTACCCTTTATATTCATCTAAAAAACCTTTTTTTTATTTCTATTTCTGACATTTTTGTTTCTTTTGTTTTACAGGAGCTCAATTTGGGTAAAGACAGAGTAAGTCCACTGACCTTCTAAGTATAGATAGGAGATCTGCTTGGTTTTACTCTTTGAAATTGTATTTGACTTTATTTTCGTTATTGTAAACCGTATATTTCTCCACAGTTTGCGCTCTCTTTTAATTGCAACAGAGAAATTTTTCCACCCTCTTACTTGCATTTTCGCAATGCATTTTCATGTTTATTTAGTGTAGTTGTATTTTAACTATCAAACATATGATGCAATCGGTGTTGCTAACTGATTCATGTTTTTTTAAGCCATAATATATTATATTCTCGGATCTTCGATTCAGACATGGTTTCCAAATCTATAGCTCGAGTTTGCTTGAGTTTGCTCTAGTTGATTGAAACCGTAAACATCTCTTAAAGCTTAGTAAAATACGGAGCTTACTTTTGAAACTATAATACAAAATTAAAATTCCAGGTGATTGGGCTGGTCACATTTACTTAGGAACTAACTTCACTGGTGCGATGAGAAAATGCTAAAGGGTGTTTCCAGTAATTTTCACAATTTCATTTGAAATTTGAATAATTAGCGTCTCATTAGAAAGAAGTTCTTCATTCTGACCATCAAGCTATTTATAAGTTCTGACATGTCGTGTTTTTTCGGGTTTATAGCTAAAAGCAATGCAGCATGAACTTGGTACTACAGTTGCAGTCCTCAGAGCTAGGACTTCAGAACTACAGGTTAGTTTATATTTCTTGCACTATTGTAATTGAATTTTATAGCTCATGACGACCTCTGACTAATTGTAGGAGGAGAAGAAATTGAACGAGCAATACAAAAAGGTTGGTGAAAAGATTGGCACTGAGGTAACCATTATACTGAGTACTAACAGATTGTAGTGAGATAATTTGTATCAAGCCGATTATTAATTTTCTTTATCTTTAAACATTAAATTTGCAAGGAGGATCTCTTGAAGCCAAATGAAATTGTGATAGATCCACCTCCTCCAGCTAACTGCAAAAAACCAGCTGATGTAGATAGAAAACGCACTCTGAGAAGTCGATGTAAGTTGAATCCCACTTCGATAATACTAAGCAGCCATTGAAGTGCTCACTGTATATAAGTAACTCTATATTTGTTTGCAGCTCTAGGGCCGACCTGTATAACTCGTCAAGAAACGGCAAAGGAGAAGGATGAGGGCAGAAGGTAATGCATATATATATTAATATGCTGATAATTCCCCTCATCTATACACCCAGTAGCACTCATTATCCCTCAACTATTTTATTGACACTTACCATCCCTGGATTGATATTTTGAGAAGGATAAATTGTAAATAACCCATATCTTTTTTATAAATTGAGGGTTGCTAAGTGCTATAGATAAGGGGAGTTATGTAATTTGCCCTTAATTTACTCCTGTTGCTATCATCATTTCATTCCTGTATTGAATATGGAAAGTTTTAATTGGAAGCAGGAAATCTTTGAGGAGGGCTTGTAACATGAAAACTGAACTTTCTGAACAAAGTGAGAGCTTGTTTGAGATAGAAGACATAAAATTTGCACTACGCTCACAGGAAGATCGATGCTTCGACAGCACTCAAGATTCAACCGATAAGGATCGAAGTGTTTCTCCTCAAAATCAAAATCAGGGGTCGAGAAGAAGATCGTCGATAGGGAGGCCAACGAGAAGGGCAGCTGAGAAGGTGAATTCTTACAAGGAAGTGCCCCTCAAAATGAAGTTGAGAAGAGTTGAGTAACCGTGGGTGGAATTTTAAGTTTCATTGTTGAGCTTTTCCACAATTGAAACTGATAAAGAACACTATATTCTGTGTTCCGGGAAATTTATGTTGTATAACTGTGCTCTCTTCCCTTTGATTTACTTGCGTACTGATGTAATGGAGACAAATTTAGAAACATTGAATTCATTCATCTCTCTCCTACGTTTTGTATGGTCTTTAGTTACATGTGTTTGTATTGAGAGCTATCGGGCATTTATTGAGATATTGGCTTCATAAAGAAAATAATTTCTCGAACTAACAGCTTATCGTATTCACGTTATCTTGCCAAGTGCCAACATCTCCACAACTAGACAGTACATGAGCTATGAATACCATAAATCCATCCGGTCTGGTTTACAGCAGTTGGAACACATCAGCGATAGGTATATATGGCCTATAAACGACTGGATAACTCGTTAGAAAATGGAAATCAGTCTTCAGTCTGGACAACCGAAAACCAGGGCAACTTCTGTGATCTTAGTTCCACCAATGAGCATGATGATTGGTACCATGCGATATGGTTAAAAGACCCTAAGTTCTTTAGTTATCCGTCAGTCTGGAATCTGTAGCCTGCCTCCGCAAAATGTGCTCTCACCATTGCAAGAGCTCTTGAGCGGTGCGATATCTTGTTCTTCTCCTCCTTCGGCATTTCAGCATACCTGCATTTATTCAACGACAATCACATTTGTTCAATCACATTTGTTCATTTGTGCGGTTCATTGTGGAGAAACTTGAAAAAGATACAGTGTCAAGATGGAAGTCCTACGTCAGTTCGTATCCATCTGGTTGAAAGATTGGATCCCAACCAAAATCTGTGGGGCCCCTTGCAGGAACTATCTTACCCTGCAGTAGAGCAGCAACAAGCACTTGGTTATGTTATATATAGTAAGATGAAATATGAAGATTTTATTTGTAATAGAAATTTTGTTCAGTCATACTGCTGAAAAACCTTAGTTTTATCTATATGTATAATGAAACGGTGATTATCAAAGTCAAGATATAGGTTCTCAGTCAGAGTAAGCGCCTAGGCTAGCCGTACAATGAATGGACATGGAGATATTACAAATGGATGCTACGTAGCAGTTGATGTTTTTTATAAGTGTTTTATATACATTAAATTCTCCAAGGGATATAAAGTTTACTATTAATTTGTAATTTTTGATGCTTTAATACCACCGTATTAGTGATTTGTGATGTTGCATCAAAGCAAAGATCTTTAACAGTAAGTTGATTTGAAGATCTTAGCAGTTAGCAAGTGTATAATGCGGCCAAGTCACACCTTCTGAAGAACAACACTGGACACTCTAAAAGAAAACCTGTTGTACATCTGCAAGAATACATCTGCTTCTCTTGCCACTGAAATTCAGCTCAACGACTCAAAGTGATTACCAGGACATGTATTTATATGAAAAGGTGTCCATCCATCATGTATAAAAAAGAAACATTTTAGTTCACTTACTGCCACATGTATCATGGATTCATATTTGTCTATAAGACCATAATTGAACGCCTGATCAGTTGATATTAATCTTAAACATAGGTAAGGTCATGTTGGAGAAAATTGCAGAACCTGCCATGTTCAATTAGTTATGTCTTGCTTGTCTCTCATTCAGCACCCAAACTCTAGAGTTTTCCATTACTATTGGCTATTGCCAATCTTGATTCAAATATTATAGATCTAAACTTAATATAGAATGGTCCAATTATGTAATAGTGAACTATATAAACTAAAGCTTCTTAAAATCTTGGAGATTAATATCTTGATGTATGGGGAAAAAATCCTTAGTTCCATACAAGAACTGTTTTCTGTTGAATGAGCAAGCGGATCAGACCCATAGTCAAACATAATTACAAGGAAAGAAAAACAAACCTAAAGGGCTAGCAAACTATGTAGATATATAAAGTAGCAAGGTTTTAAATATCGGATATCGGGGAAATATCGGATGGCCAAAATTCATATCGGATTGCGGATATCGGGGAAATATCGGGGATATGTGGTAAATATCGGAATGCCATAATGAATGTTTGCATACATAGTATAATGCATTAATCTCGACATATGTAATGAAATTTAAGCATATAAAATATGAATAATATATGTTTAGGATCACTAATCAACCTTTTAAAACAAACAAAAGTGCAAAACAACGTTGCAACATTCGATCTGCTTTTTTTAGGGCAAAATGTCATTTGATATAATGGGAAAATTTTGATATCTCGCCCAAAAATTCCAAACACGGTATATTATTTTGCAACAAGCTATATAAAAAGATATATTGGTCCACATATCGGCTAATATATCGGCCATATCGGGGATTTGTCACTCAACATAGCTAAAAAGCGGTAAAGGATATTTAAAGACCATATCGGTTGCGGCAAGCCTTGTAAAAGGATATATCGGGGGATATATCGGGCCATGTCGGGGATATTTAAAACAATGTAAAGTAGACTAAGTAGTCCCCTGATTTAAGAGAAATAACAGAATTTTTATTGTCAACTTACAACTGTTGTCTTTAATTTAAGGGTTCCATGAACATTAGATAGGTAGCCACATTTAAGTCTTTATTGGAATTTAAGAGAAGAATTTGCAGGTAATATTGTTTCCCAGATGATTTTCCTTTATTATTATTATTATTATTTAATATGGTTTTAGAGGCCGTATAACAGCTTCACTTAAACATGTCCTTTGATAACAATCAAAACTATCATTATAAGGTTCCCCCTCCAAGTGAAATTCAATTGGGTCCACTCAGTCCATCTTCTCATCCATAACATTCCAAGTTCAGATACTTTAGGCACCTTGTAGTATAAACTAAAAAGATCACCAAGAATGTAACTCCAACTGCCCTAACCACGTCATATAAAGTTTCTCCTAAGCACAAAATCCATCATTTAACTAGACTTAAGCCTTTAAAATAGGGGTTGCGAGTAACTTTCTATGACAATGACTGTGTTGCTGCAGAAACATACTGACAATAAAAGTCAAAGTTATTTCCTTATTCAAATACTGAATGCCGACAATAGTTCTGGTCTGCACAATAGGTGCTTAATGACAACCAAATCTACAACAGTACACCTATTTTGTTAGGGAAGTTTTTACATAAGGAAATGGCTGTACCTGTGTTTTACCAACAAATGCCATTGGTTCTACAGATGGCCCAAGAGCAAGAGAAAAAACACACATAGCATAAGCTGATTTGTCCTCATAAGCTGCCAGTAAATTGTTCAGACCTGTAAAGAAGAAAAGGAACTCAGAAAAACACCTTAAAACCCATCATTAAGGAAATAAGGGAAGAATAACACAATATGAAAAACCTTCATGTCCAGTCTTCTGCAGAAACCACTTTCTGGTTATTCAGGTGTCAAATCATTTGCACAGAACATGAAAACATCAGGTTATTAGAAAAGTTGCTTTCATATAGGAGCGATCATCAACAGGAAACAACACATCACAGATAGGGGAGACTAATGAAGAAGCTTCCTCTTTAGGCAAGAAAGCAGCGAAATGTTTTGCAGGTCGGAAGGAAATGGGTAAATAACTTACATGTAAGGTCCTGTATGGTAAACCAAAGAAGTTTTAATCCAATGTGTTCACAACACCAGGAAAAAGCAAGGGGGGAAATGGAAATTTTGGTTACCTGGCAAACCATTAAGTGCATTAAAACACAGGCATGTATCCTCGACAAGCACAGGTCCGTTTACCTTACAAGTTATGAGAAGTATTATAAAAATAAGAAAAAGAAGACCACAACATAATTGCATAGGACTTAAGTGAAAAGTTTTAAACATGAGACGCATGAATTACAACTAGATTAAATAAACTCAGCTAAAGAAAAGTAATCGACAGAATAATGTCATCAAGAAACAGTACCTCAATTGCAGCCAATCGGGCCTTTTCTTTCGATATTTCTTCTGGTTCCCCCTGCAATTCAGGCACTGGAAAAGAAAGTTCAGAACAGAAAACAAAACAAAACATCCATTAGTCCAGATCATGCATTACTAAAAAAACACTTGGAACTAACAGTTCAATATTAAGTCACTTCATTTGAAGTTCAAAATGATAAGAAACAAGTGCAGTTTACGGACTTAACGACGTACTAGTGTGATTCTCAAACAGGACCAGGATAACTGTTGAACCTAAGTAAATTAATAAAACCGCTGAATATAACGTGAATATAAAACTTCAGCTTTTAATAAGATGTCAAGTAAAAAGTTATAAACTAGAATATAAAATACAGTCGGGTTTAAAATAATGGTTATTCCTTCTGTTTGTTAGTCCAATATGACAGCATTTTATCATTCATTTAGAGATGCAACAGATAGACAACTTTGCAGTTGCAGAACTGAAAAAGAAATGTAGATGAAATGAGAAACTGAAAGGGGTGCATTTACGAAAGTTAGAGATTGGCCCTTGAGATGGTTAGGGCATGGTGAGAGCAAATAATGGCAAGGCTTCGGAGGAGTGAAAATGGGCTTCATATAAATCGTAGAAAGTGAAATGTAGATTACAACACCAATTATTGTAATTATTTATTTATTAGCAATTTTTTTCAAAAAAAATTACTAGGTTCTTAATGGTATGGACTATTTCATTAAACAGCGCAAGAACTTTGAGAACAAAAAACAATAAAATGATTTTGCAGAGTTCAACAAGACAAGTCTAAATGCATTATTTGGGAATACCAAATCTTTTAACAAGTGTATATAAAGATATATTCCGTATTCGGGGCGAAAGAAAATCAACCGAATTAGGTGATGTTATAATTTGCGCTTAATTTCCAAAGTCTGATTACCTCACCCTATCCATAAATGATCAGCAATCTTCTAATTTCATCAAATACATAGGCCTCCGGACAAAATGACCCAGTTCAGCCAAAGTTAAACCTAGATGCTTTGAGCTAAAAATGTCATTTTTCAACCATTGCAACTATAAGCGTTACGGCTTCGTAAAAAAAACACGAACAATTACAAATTGGGGTTTCGTCGAGCAAGTATGCAATCTTTCAATTGACCTATGTGGGTTGATTAGGGCAAAAAGTAGAGATAAAGGTGAGAGCTTTTACGGTCGAGTTTGAGGGATTTGAAGGGGATTGAGTTGCCCAGGATCGCCCGAACTTCTTCGAGCTTCTTCGCGTTGCCGGTGACGAACGTCACTGGGCGGAGAAACGAACCCATCATCGCGTTTGGCGGCGGCGGCGGCGGAGGACTGGTGATACTTGACATTAGGTTATCGATTTGATTGATTCGCCCAGGGAAACGCGAATTTTTTGGCTGTCGATTTCACGGTAACTGGTGCAAACGGTAAATTTCACAAACTAACAATTGTGGATTTTGCATAAATAAAAAAGGTTATTTTGCTCGGTCTGTTTGGTTGATTTCCTAAAAATCAAGAAATAAAAATGAAAAGGTGAAAATCTCAAAAATACAATTTCATCTATTTCCATACCTAAAATTCACCCACAACATCTAATAAAATGTTATTTTCATACAACAACTCATCTATAACATCTAATAAAATATTATTTCCATCTAACAATTCATCCAACACATCAAATAAAATATTATTTTCATCCACAACATCACTCAACTCATCTCATCTCGTCATTTCAAATCACTCACATCATCCTATAAGATGGTGACAACTCATCTCATCTCATTAATATTTCCTCTCCACTCATTTCCTCGCAAAAGCTAGGAAAACGATTTCTTTAAGTGTGAATCACATCATTAAATAATATAATGACAACTCATCTCATATCATCTTTTTTTTTAGTTTTACGAATGAACCAAACAAAAGAAAACAACCTATCACAGAAAATATGTTTCTTATAATTCATTTCCTTATTTTTTTGGCCAACCAAACAACATCAAAACAAGTTTTCTTAAAAAATCACTCACATCATCCAATAATAAGGTGACAACTAACATCATCTCATCTCCAATTCTTTGATTTTCTTTTTTTTAAGTCAACTAAACATTCCCAAAACAATTTTTCTTAGAAATAGTTTTCTATTTCATTGATTTCCCTCTTTTTTTAGACAAACAAACAGCACCTTATGCTCTCAAAGGTTATCGATTTGATTGATTCGCCCTGGGAAACGGAAGAGCGGGAATTTTTTGGCTGTCGATTTCACGGTAACTGGTGCAAACTGTAAATTTCACAAACTAACAATTACGGATTTTGCATAAATAAAAAAGGTTATTTTGCTATTTCACTCTCAAAGGTTTAATATCTGATAGTGTAGGCCCTTGAGAGGCAACTGGTAATTTGAGTTAATTGTGGAACTAAATTTGAGATAACCTATAAGAATTGGTGGAGAATGACAATTTCAATGATTTGAGGGATTGATTTCAAAATATTAAACATTTAAGAGACTAAAATCAGAGAAACCCAACAATAATGTATCATAATTTAAAGTAAAGAAAAATATCATAACTTTCAAATCAACAACATTCTCATAAACTATTGAGGAATTATCTGCAACTTAAATATCGTATATCTTTGGTTATGTTACCATGAAAACATAATGTTACCATGAATTTTCAGATAAGGTCATTTTATTGTCAGATGATCTACGGGATCACGAGGGAATTTAAGTATCATCGTAAAACTGATAGTATTTAATATTTTTAGAGCAATTTGAAATCATGTCATATTTTTTGCTATTAAAAATAGCTTATAAGGCTTTTGAACAAAATGCTTATGTTTTGTAAAATTTACTTAAAAATAAAATAGTAATGGTCAATTTCTCCACGTCAAATAAATTTTTTGTAGATTAATTCTAACAAGAAAGATATCTTTAATCTTTAGGGTAAATCTTCCAAAACTACATGGCCTATTAAGAGTTGTAAACAAAACTACTTTAAGCCATTTTTCTTTAAAAAATATCACAAAATCTTAAACCAAAAATAAAAATAACATCTTCTCAGAATATATATATTAATTAACAAATAAACATTACGACCTTTCTTTTAGTCTTTAGGCTTCAATGTGCAGAATGTGTTGGGCCCTATTATGGGTCTGCGTGCAATCTGATCAGCCCAAATCACCCATCAAGTAAACACCCCGCAAAATCTAATTCAGAATGCTTGTTTCACGTAGAAATTACAAGGCCCACTATTGAATAGACGCTCTAATTACGAGGTCAATTCAATATCTATGTAGTCGAATATGTTCCCTCTCTTTTCATTTTTTAGTTTCTCTTTTTATGCGATTGAAGACTTTGTTCACATTATCCCCATAAATATGGTGATTAGATATGGAATGGGACCAGGATAAGATATAATTAAGGCACTAAATCCAGGCTATGTCACTAATAGTGATGGTTAACTTTTTATTAAATTATTGAAGAACTTTGTGCATTTGTGCTTTATTAGGGTAGTAGGGGCATGTGAAGCCTGATCAACCATTCACTTTTAGCAAAAATCTTTGAATTCCTTGGCCTTTAAGTACTATCCATGATTAAATCTTAGGGCAAAATTTTAAAACAGACCCCTTTGTAAAAATATTCTCAAAAAAGAACTGTTTTAAAAATATTCGTAAAAAACTACCCAGTTTCAGCCTTAGGGCTGAAACTGGGTCGTTTTTTGCGAAAAATGTTCCTAAACTTCACGGGAGTTGAACTCCGAAGTTTTTTTCATAACAAAACTTCACGGGAGTTGAAGTCCTGTGAAGTTTTGTTATGAAAAAACTTCACGGGAGTTCAACTCCCGTGAAGTTTGGGAACATTTTTCCCAAAAACCGACTTAGTTTCAGCACTAAGGCTAAAACTAGGTCGTATTTTAAAAAATAAAGTAAAAACGGACTTTTTTTTGGGGAATATTTTTGCAAAGGGGCATGTTTCAAAATTTGTCCTTAAATCTTATTATATCTTGGAGGTATTATGAGATTGACCTTAAAACAAATTTATTTAAAAAATAAGTGGCAGGAATTATTTCTAAAAAAAGGGAACTAGAATTTCATGTGAACCAAGGAAGCCCACTAAGTTTTGGAGCCCAACCCAAAAAGTTATAACAGTACAAGAAAAAGAGGCTGAGCTCATCAAATGCTCCGCAAGTTGACAAATTGAAGTGCAAAAAATAATAGAGCAAGATCAGTTTTCTTAAGCAATTGAAGTATATATCTTTTTGCTGAAAACTAACCTATTCTGTTATTATTTAGACTCTCTTCAAACAAATGAAGTGAACCTCTCACTTGAAATTATGTCACTGTTCTCACTCTCTTATAACATTATTAATTCTCATGGAAAATATTTGAATTCTTCTCCTATGAGATCGCTTTTTCAACCATAATTACCGAATCCCATCCAAACCGTTATGAATTGTTTCAATTATGATTATTGCCACTCTACATCGAGTTACAGTAATATTATCTTCATTTAAAATAAATTATTATAGTTGTCAATTAAATAGTAAGATCATGGGGTTGAAGAAAAAAAGAAAACTCCATTCCTAAGGCATTTGCTTACTTAATTAATTGTAGTTTAGCACTATAACCACAATCAAAACAACACCAGGATACACAACAACACCCCCTAATTCAGGAGACAACACTAGAGTGCTATTAATTAATCAATAGTAATGCCCTACAAAAACAATAAATTTTTTTTTTTTAGTTAAATAATCTTAGTTCTCCAACCTATTATGAAGTAGCACGGTCCTTGCTTTATGAACAAGGTTCATGATTAGCCGAAAGCAAAAATTAATTAAAACGGACACGATTAACTATTCTTTTGTTTGTAAACTTGGTCTGTGTTTTTTTTTTTTTTTGAAAAGACTTGGTCTGTGTTTTGATTCTTCGCTGTAATAAATTATACGACGCTTTTGAAAGAAGGGTGACTTATGGGCAGGCGTCACGTGACGATCATTAACCACATATATATTTAACCTAGATATTTAACCTAGGATTCTTATCTTGAGCTAGTGAAATTTCCCCTTAGATCACAGCTAGCAGTCCAGCACTGGTTAATTATTTAAGCATTTACCTCCTACTTTAAGTGTCTGCTAATGATCCATGCCACGTGAGATTCATTACACGACATGTTTTCTTTAAATTTTTTTTTCTTTGTCCTATTTCATTGCATCCACCTCCCTTCACATTATAATAAAAAACATATACTCATGTTAAACAAATGTCGTAAATGAATCAGTTTAAATTGGAAACAATTATTTATTGGGTGAATTTGGTACTATATTTTATTTTTCATAATTACTCACAAATTGAACCGAGGGTTACCAAATAATTGAAATGGAATTTCTTCTTTTTGCTCTACGGGCTATTTTACGAGACATGTTTCGCTAGTCACATCAAAATACACGGATCTTTTTTATTCTATTTACTAACGGTTTATTTTACCAAATAAATATTCTCATATACATAACCGTTTACTGATTATACTTGTCTCGTCTATTTTTTTGTGACTATATATATTAAGATCACTGAATTAATATATCTCTTCTTAACGAGTCCTTCTTGGTTTTTCAATGATCCAAGCCACCTAAATTTCATTTCTCAATGGAACTAAGTTTGTACTTAGTCATCTGACAAGATCATTTTAAAACTTTGCTAAACTAGTTCATTTTAAAAATGATTAGTGAAATGGGGGCAAGGGGCAGTGAAAACGTGGCTAGATTCTGTTGGTGTGAGAGTCCCGAGGGCACGACCCTTGAAACAAGGACTAGTGATCTGTGGAGCCCTCTCCGCTTTGCTTTCCTCCTTGCTCTTTTTATACCACTAACTAGGTCTAAAGCCTTGAATAATCTTCTATAATGACAATGCTAGCTAGGCTACAAATTAATACTAATATACTAAAAAAACACATTACGATGTATATGTCAAAGGTGGATTTGGGTTATCTATAATGGAGGTTTTGTCAATATTTTTGATAATTATTTTAGTGTGTTAATGATTTAATTTGGGGTAAGTTGTAGATAATCTTTCTAAATTCATACCTTCACTAGTAGCTCCTATTGATCTCTTAACATGTTCGTTAACATTCATCATCCCTCGATCATCTCTCTCTAATTCCTATCTTAAAGACTGATAAGTGCTAATAAACTAATTGATATATGACATTTGCTCCGAATGTGTATATGAGTGAGATTGTCTGTAATTTATGCTTCATTTGAAATGTACCTCTCGCTACGCTCTCTTGTAGATATATAATCATTTTCATTTTTTTTTTCGAATTAAATTTATTTTTTTAAATGATCGTGATAAAAAGTAAGAAGCTCTTCTTACTATTTAACTCTTACCAAGAGAATCCAAATCAATTTATCTCTATTCATTAAAGAACAAAGGGGATGTAGAGATTGAGTGAGGCTAGGGAGTGGAATCCACTAACAATTGCCTCAGCAGTCAGCACCATGTGGGTTTTAGCCTCGAGATTGAGGTGAATACAGGTCTAAAGTTTAAAGTTTAAACTTTGGACAGTGATTGCTATCCTTTGGCTTTAATCTCAGTAAAACATTGGATTAGTTTATTTAATTAGTACTAGCTTTTCAATTTAAAGAAGATTAGTGCAGAGAGGGCACATGCATTTTGTGCAGAGGATGGGTGAAAAATAAATTAGCTATACTAACATTTTTTATGTCAATGGTTGTGAATTGATGCTAACATGGTGTATGATCTAGTGATGCGTGTAAGTTGGGTGGGTATGGATTTAATATATTGGCTAGTTGAATTCTGATTTTGAATAAAAATTAATTAAGTTTACAATTTGAAGAGAGAATTATGTGACCCCATGGCTATGATATAAGAAAGTAATTACACTTCCACATTTTCTCATGAAAAATGTGGAAAACAAAAGTTTTCAAATTGAGCAGAATTATGGACGATTTATGTTATTTTTAGTAACAAAGACTAAACAGATGCCCAACTTGAATATATGACTTTTTTTTAAAAGAATAACATATTAAAGATTTTGATTTAAACTATACCGCATTGAGTTTGATGTAGAGTAAAATACTTTTATTGCCGGGACATTAACACCAATTTACATTACAAAGGGTGGACTCCCCCCTCTCTTTGGAAATAAGTGAAACGATATTTATAGGAAAAGCTGATGAGAATTTGTAAAATATAAGCTTATTTATTCATCAACTATGTAATTCTTCCAGAGTGTAATAGGGATTTTGGCCTCATATATATTATGCAATTTTTCTCTACTTTTTTAAAATTTCATGTCAGTTTCTCGTCAGGATATTTATGGATTATTGGTGATTTCGATCTATTTGCATCAATGGTGCATCGAAAAAATTTTATTACTGTATCAGCTACTATCTCCAAGTCCATGAATTTAAGAATGGATGTCACGTTGATACAAGATTAACACAGAGAATCATGACCGTCAATCGAGCAATTCAGATGCAGGGAAATGGAGATATATAAGCAAATGAGATACAAGATTAACACAGTGAATTAGGATCATCAATAAGGGCAATTTGAATGCTAATATATCTGTAGATATCCCTATCTCTTTTGCATCTGTAATTTAAAAAAAACACAATTTTTACCATAAATAATCCAAACAATAATTTTTGTATATATGCAGCGCTTTCTACGCACATCTTCATTCTATTTGTAATTACACCATATCAACTATGAATAATGATGACTGATGACGATGCTAAGAGTTTGTTTGACAAACTCTTAAAATTAGGTCAAGACTGAACATAGCCTGATTTTGGATTAATTTGTGATTTATAAAAGCTGGGTCAGTTCTAACACGGTTTAATTTTTTTAGACTGAAAATAGGTTAAAACCAATTTAGTTTTTAATCAGCACCTATTTGATCCAACTCTAAACTAGTTTATATAATAATACGGTCATGATTGATCCTGCCTCAATTTAATTTATAGGTGATTAACAAACGCAGCCTACAGCTTAGAAACTATCCTATCCTCAACAAATTATGTGTCCTCTCACGCGCGTGGGAAAGAGCCCTAAGCCTCCCTCGCACGTGGGGAAGAGCCTCGGAAGCTGTCTTCACAACCCACCGATATTTAAATTTTATAATTTTATTCTAATTCTATAATTTGAACAAAATAAATTATTTTTTTAATTATAAAAATAATGTTAAAATTTAAAAGACATTATTATTAATTATAATATTAAAATGTAGACATTATAATTAAAAGTAGATAAAAAAGAATATGTGAAAAAAAAATAAAATTTGATATGTGGGGTTAATTGTTAAAATAGTTAAAAAATATAGGGAATAGAAAATAATAATATAAAAGTAGATAAAAAGAAATATACTGAGAATATTTTTTTTTTTGGTGCAAAAAATGGTATAGTGGGTTAGAGATGAATTACTGTTAGATATGACTTTTACATCATTTTGATGCAATGGGTTGAGGATGGTCTAAACCTGCCTCACACGTGGCGAAGAGCCTCGGAAACTCTCTTGACTAGCTTTACAGATTGCATCAACATGAGTTCCACTCACACTGAGCTGTCACTGTTCAAGCTACGAGCGGGGACTAAGTGGGCCCAATCCGACGCACCAAAAGAGCAGAATCAAAGCGAGAGCGAGTAGACCCCACCATGCACGTACTTTAGTGTACACGTCACCCATTCTCCACAACCCGACGATGGTTTGACCACAAAAGGACATAACAAAGCCCGGGTGTGTTCGTTCATGGAGAGCTCCTCCATCAAAAGCCAACCTCAAATAGTAACAAAGATAATAAATGGCTACCATCTGAAAATAGTGAAAAGGACATTAGCTTCAGTTTAAGGGTTGTTGAGGGGTATTTATTAAATTAGTATTTCCGTTGAGAACGATAGCAGAGCCCAACAAAAGCCATCTAAGAAAACGGGGCTTAAAAGGCTGAAAAGTTTGTTTTGTTTCGGGGAAAATTGTGTCAACTTCATGGTCAGCTTATAAATTAGAGATCTATGTGTTACGACTTTTCTTAGCAATTATTTCTTACCAACTAAGCATAGAAAAAAAATAAAAAAATCTCAAAGTGTTTTTATCTCTTCCATTCTTTTCTCTCTAAATCTAATAGTCATGGCTCACCATTCCTTATTTTTTCTAACACATCTCCTTCCTCCTATCCCCCTCTTCCTCCTTTTTCACTCGGACACCGACATCCCCCTTCGTCATCACCGAACTTAGGTGCACGCTCCGATCATATTGTTGATCCAATGGGGTATATATTACATAGAAAAAACTCAATATTATTCATTTTTTCTCTCACTAATTTTCGTAAGTTCTGTTTGAACATCGTGGAAAGATGAAAATTTAAAGAAATGCCAGCTAAATATGATTTTTTATGTTAAGTTCAAATTCAAGGTGAAACATTAAGTCAAATGAGTTGGCAATGAAGTCCAATGGCTTGTATACTAAGTCTATCGGGTTGAATAATAAGTCTAAGGGATTGTATGTTAAGTGTATTGTGTTGAATAGTAAGTCTAATTTGTTGAATATTAAGTGTGATGGATTATATGTTAAGTCCAATTTAATTCATGTTAAGTCCAGTTTGTTTCATATTAAGTCTAATTCGGTTCATGTTAAGTCTAATTTGGTTCATGTTTAGTCCAATTTAAATCATGTTAAGTCTAATTTGGCTCGTGTTAAAGTCCAATTTGGTTTTGGTTCAAGTTAAATCCAATTCGGTTTATGTTAAGTCCAATTTAAATTATGTTAAGTCTAATTCAACTTTTTAAGTCTAATTTAAATCATGTTATGTCTAATTCAACTTGTTTTAAGTCTAATTTCATATTAAGTCCTATTTGATTCATGTTAAGTCTAATTTAATTCCTTTTAAGTCTAATTTAACTTGTTTCAAGTCTAATATAATTAGACTTAACATGAAATTAGACTTAAAACAAGTTGAATTAGACTTAACATGATTTAAATTGGATATAACATGAACAGAATTGGACTTAACATGAACCGAATTGGACTTAACATGATTTAAATTGGACTTAACATGAACCGAATTGACTTAACATGAGCCGAATTGGACTTAACATGAACCAAATTGGATTTAACATGAAATTATACTTAAAATAAATTGAAATAGACTTAACATGATTCATGTTAAGCTTAATTCAACTTATTTTTAGACTTAAAATAAGTTAAATTAGACATAACATGATTTAAATCAGACTTAAAATGAATTAAATTAGACTTAACATGAATCAAAACTGAACTTAACATGAATTAAATTAGATTTAACATGAATCAAATTGGACTTAATATGAAATTAGACTTAAAACAATTTGAATGCTAAGTCTAATTCCACTTGTTTTTAGACTTAAAATAAGTTAAATTAGACATAACAAGGTTTAAATTAGACTTAACATAATTTAAACTTGAATTAATATAAAATTAGACTTAAAACAAGTTAAATTAGACTTAACATGATTTAAATTGGACTTAACATGAACTGAATTGGACTTAATATGAGCCAAATTGAACTTAACATGAACCGAATTAGACTTAACATGATTTAAATTGGACTTAACATGAACCGAATTGGACTTAACATGAGCCGAATTGGACTTAACATATAATCCATTATACTTAGTATTCAATAAATTAGACTTAACATACAATCCCTTATACTTACTATTCAACCCAATAGACTTAGTATACAAGCCCTTGGACTTCACTTCCAACTCATTATACCTAATGTTTTACCTTGGATTTAAACTTAACATAAAAAATCATCAAAAAAATCATCAAAAAAATTCATATTTAGATGATATTTTTTTAAAATTTTATCTTTCCATGATGTTCAAACAGAAATTACAAATTGCATTAGACTTAACACACGAGCTCCTCGTCGCCATCCTCCAACACCGTCTCCTCCGCCTCGTTCTTCACCTTCAATGTCGGAGACCAATATGTTGTTTGACTGATCCTCCTATGAGAAATTTGACAAATTCGAGGGTTTTGTCATTGCCATTGCCATTGCTGATCAAATTTGGGCTTATTTTGCTTTTGAGGAGAAAAGAAAGAGAGAGGAGTGGGAGAAAAAAATGAATCATATTGAGTTTTTTCTATGTAGTATAAACTCCCAGATCAACAATATGGCCAGAGCGTGCACCTAAGTTCGTTGGTGGCTGAAGGTTATGTCGGTGTCTGAGAGAAAAATGAGGAATAGTGGGATCAGAGGAGGAATGAGATGTGTTAGAAAAGAGGAGGAATGAGGAGCCATAGTTATTAAATTTAGAGAGAAAAGAATGGAAGAGATAAGGACACTTTGGGATTATTTTATTTTTTATTCTCTCTCTATGCTTAGTTGGCAAGGACTAAACTGCTAAAGAAGGTCATCACATAGATTTTCAATTTAAAGGGGCTACAACACATGAAATTATTACAGCACATGAAGTTATTACTTTTGGTGCTTTGACACAATTTTCCATTTGTTTTGTATTTGTATTTGAGAAAGAAAACTCAACACAAAATCATAGGCGTTAGCTTAAATACGATAGATATTTTTGAAAAAGGAACTTGGAGAATTAGCTAGTAAAGAAGCTCGCCATATGTATTCCGTTTAAATTTATAAAATTGAATGTCATGTTAGACTATAAAATCATAACCCTCAAAACTTCCTAGTTTTAATGTCATACTATAAAATCATAATCCTCAAGTCTCACAACTTTACAATTTTGATGTATTGACAAAATATTTTAGCATAATATTAGAATAAATTTGATTCGGGTATTACTAACCATGAGTCTCTAAAGTGAATTAAAAAACATGATAACCGCTTTGTGAGTTCAAGCTTTGGCATGTGAAAGAGTCCTTAACAAACAGAGGCATTCCATGCTGTACAATCATACACTCAACATTCACCATAACTTTAAAGTTTTGATATAATAACATGATCCTTTGACAATCAGAAATCATTGTGTTAATGAATTACATTTGAAACATATGCCAAAATCTTCTTACTTTCTTATATAATTATCTAGAGAGCTCTTGGGTTATTGGATAATATTACATTGATTACAGAGAGATCCACTTTCAGAGTCCAAGATTCTTAAAAAAACAATTTCGAGATATTGCTTTAATATGAGTTGGTTTTCTTGGAATTATTAAAATTCATGAAAAAAAAAAATTGGAGCTAATTAAACAACTCATGACCTTCTAATTATTGTGATTAGTGAAGATTGATGCATATGGGATATCTAATATACAACCGTATACTAGAGAATCTCTTATGCCCTCTCATTTTCCAAGTGACACTCAGCTCGTTTACTTCTTCGCTTAAACCCAGAGTAAGACCTACTCCCTTTATAACTCCCAGGTCCATCGACAGATTCTTTATGTCCCCCAATCTTTGCCAATTTGACAATTCATTATAAACAAAATTATATCTCGCGAATCCATGCACATAATTAATTTTAATTAACTCCCTAATTAATCTCATTATATAAAAAATTTATATATTGCATTTCGTAAGAAATAACGTAGAGAGATAATAAGTCCACCACCCTCTGCATGCGAACAACCTCACACATGGTGTCGTCTCTCTATCCTGCTGCTGCCGCGCGTGACGCGATCCAATACTTTGAAAAATAAATTAGAATATTATTAGAATAAAAAAATATATAATGGTTTAAAGTATAAAAAATTGCATTAAGCAAATTAAGTTTCAGAAATCCAAGTGGGAACTAACTACTACTACTCAGTGCCCAGAAGTTGAGGCTCATTCGCTCTTTCTTTTCCCCTTGTCTTGGGTGAATTTACTTTATCCCTTTCTTTTGCTTTGATTTTTTACTTTAAACCACTTTTGATGGAAAATAATTCTTTAACCCCTTGGTTTTTTGAAAATTTTATCTATCAACAGTAAAGATCTTATTCAAAATTTTTAGGATTATGTACATGAATTCAAATTCAAAGTATGTTAAAAGTCATAACAGCTACTGAGTTAACCATAACGTATTCTTCTCAGTTGTTTTCGATCAAGTCCTTGGTCTGTACCCCTCCATCTTATGTGTCCCATGAACTATCTGTTATCAGGTTTTGGACTGGCCGGCGCATTTAGCGATGACATCTAATGCATGACATCTTATTTTGTGTTTTCCTTATAGTTACATTATTGGGTTGATTTCACAAAGTGACGCAGCGCGGAAGTTGTAGCCTTGGAATCCACCAAGGACAATCTTTGAATCCACGAAGAGCTTCGAAACCACGAAGTAAATATTGAAGAAAAATAAAATTTTATTAATCAAAAGTAATGCCCCTAAGGCTTACAAGACTCTACTTAAATAGAAAAAAAACAAGACTTTTACAAGGACTCAAACTCCTAAAAGGACTCTAACTTACCAAAAATAGTAAAAGAATTCCTAAAACATTAAAACTCCTAAAAAAACTCCTTACGACTAGAAAAATCCACCGGTCAAATCTGAGATCAAATCGGCTTTGTTTCTTAATCAAAACAGACTCCTAAAGCATTACTAAAAATAGTAAAAACGGACAAAAATACCGATATCTCTCAAACCGTAAGGAATTTGGCGAAACGGAGGAAGCAAACCGAACCCTTAGGAATAAGTTTGGATGGATCCGTCTCGTCGAGATAGTCGATTTTCATATATAATTCGTACGATTCCGACGTACTATTTGAAAATTACGGTCATTTCTTCGAAACAAGTTATTTTCTTCGACCGGGCCTGCATTTGGACTTGCGACTGTCCCACTTTGACATAAACGTGTTTGCCGTGTGTTCTACATCACAAAGCCACCAAAGTTTGGGATGATTACAAAAAAAACTCCAAGGTTTAAACCTTTTTGTAACGGACCGCTTATTTGTGATTAGAAAATAACTGAAGTCCGGCCCCCCCCCCCCCCCCC
>BQKN01062456.1:46233-67741 GCA_022839385.1 Asparagus kiusianus
CCCCACCCCACCCCACCCCACCCCACCCCAATTTAGTCATTTACTATTCGCATGCAACAATGCCCCTCTCATATCTAAGAGGATATTCTAGTTTGCTAACTACGGTGCTATTTAGCAAAGGGTTAAGTGAGGAGTTAAGAAGACTTAACCCCTTCTTAACCCGCGAAACACAAAAAAATCTATACAAGAGTTAAAGTGAGTTAACCCTTCATAATTTGCCAAACATAAAAAATATAGAAGGGTTAAGCAAACCCCTCTAGAGGGATTAAAATGAGCTAACCCCTCAAAATGATGGATTTACTAATACTTCTATTTAGAAGGATTAAGAGTTAATCCTTCTAACTATAAAGAAAATAGTCAAAATCATTGTTATTCTCAAACACTAAAACTGATCACAATGACTAAAATAAAACTTATTTAACGGGTTAATAATTTAGTCCTTCAAAAATTATCGAATGTGCTAAGTACATTAATCCTTCTCTTTAACCCCTCTTCATTAACCATTTGCCAAACAGGACAAATAGAAGGATCCGTGGGGAGAAGTCTAAACCTCAGGATCGAGGTCCTGTGAAGCACACCAAAGTTAAAAGGGGGGGTTTTCGCGAAATCAACCAGCACCATTTTCCTACTCTTTTTCTATCGCCAGCCACCCACGGACAGAATCCTACCTATATATAGTTTTCCACCGTCGACATCAGCAAAAAACCCTTCGAAAGTCTCGAGGAAAACTCTTCTGCTTTGAACCCCAAGAAGGGAGAGGGAGAGGGAGAGGGAGGGAAAGAGAGCATAGAGCTCCACATCCACCCCCAACCCAATGCGAACGTAGAGAAGAGCAAGAAGAGTTTTTTTCGAGACCCAAAAAAATTTACCATTTCACAACATTCTCGAGAAAAGCTTACAATGCCGAGGAAGCCCCGCCACCTTCACTTCCTCCTCCTCCACCTCCTCCTCCTCCCCCTCCCCTCCCTCCCCCTCCCCCTCCCCCCCAACCCCGAAGTCCTCTCCCTCTTCTCCTGGCTCAACTCCTCCTCCTCTTCCTCCCCCTCCCCCCTCCCCGACTGGGACCCCACCTCCCCCTCCCCCTGCAACTGGACCTCCGTCACCTGCAGCCCCGCCTCCGGCAGGGTCACCTCCGTCACCCTCCAGTCCCTCCCCCTCGCCCTCCCCCTCCCCCCCTCCCTCTTCTGCTCCTCCCTCCCCTCCCTCTCCTCCCTCACCCTCTCCGGCTGCAACCTCACCGGCCAAATCCCCTCCGACCTCTCCCCCTGCCGCCGCCTGTCGGTCCTCGACCTCAGCTCCAACTCCTTGACGGGCCCCGTCCCCGCCTCCGTCGCCTCCCTCGCCTCCCTCAACCACCTGCTTCTCTACGACAACAGGCTCAGCGGGCCCATCCCCGCCGCCATCGGCAACCTCACCCTGCTCCAGTCTCTGCGGGCCGGGGGCAACCGCGACCTCTCCGGCCCGATACCCGGCTCCATCTCGTCCTGCTCCGACCTCGCCGTCCTCGGCCTCGCCGACACCAAGATCTCCGGCCCGATCCCCCCCTCGCTGGGCAAGCTTCAGAATCTGCAGACCATCTCGGTTTACACCGCAATGCTGACCGGAGCTGTACCCGCCGAGCTCGGGAACTGCTCTAGTCTGGTCAACCTCTTCCTCTACGAGAACTCGCTTTCCGGGCCGCTGCCGGCCGAGCTCGGGGGGCTGGCGAGGCTCGAGAGGATGCTCTTGTGGCAGAACTCGCTGTCGGGCCCGATACCCGCCTCGTTCGGCAACCTGTCGTCGCTGCGGATGATCGATTTGTCGATCAATTCGATATCCGGAGCGATCCCGGCGGCGGTTGGGGGGCTCTCCCAGTTGCAGGAGCTGATGCTGAGCGACAACAACGTGTCGGGTTCGATTCCGGCGGAGATTGGAAACCTGGTGAGCCTTCAGCAGCTTCAGCTTGATACTAATCAGATATCGGGTTTGATTCCGGCCGAGATTGGAGGGCTGAAGAATCTCCAAGTGTTCTTCGCCTGGCAGAATCAGATTGAAGGCGGCATTCCTTCTTCTTTTGATTCGTTGGTGAATCTTCAATCTCTTGATCTTTCTCATAACCATTTGACTGGTCCCATCCCATCTGGGGTTTTCCTGCTTAAGAACTTAACGAAGCTGCTGTTGTTATCTAATGATATTTCTGGCTCTTTGCCGCCTGAGATTGGGGAGAGCAAGTCTTTAGTCAGGCTGCGGCTTGGTGGCAATAGAATTGGCGGGAAAATCCCGCCGGAGATTGGCGGGCTCACCGGACTGAACTTCCTAGAACTATCCGGCAACAGGTTAACCGGGTCGGTGCCCGATTCGATCGGGAACTGCTCTCAGCTTCAGATGGTGGATATCAGCAACAACACTTTGTCCGGTGGGCTTCCAGCCTCTCTTTCCTCTATAGTTGGGCTCCAGATACTCGATGCTTCGCTCAATCAGTTCACTGGACCGATACCCGAAAGCTTCGGGAGATTGGTCTCGATGAACAAATTGGTGCTCGGAAGCAATTCGTTCACCGGGTCGATACCGAAATCACTAGGGGAGTGTTCTAGTCTTCAGTTGCTTGATCTTAGTAACAATCAGCTCTCTGGAACAATCCCTGATGAACTGTGTAGAATTGAAGGGCTCGACATTGCCCTGAACTTGAGTAGAAATGAGCTCACTGGCGGAATACCCGATAAGATTTCAGCACTCAACAAGCTCTCGATTCTTGATCTCTCATATAACAAGCTTGAAGGGAGCCTGACACAACTTGGGTCCCTTGAGAATCTTGTAACCCTAAATGTCTCTAACAACAACTTCACTGGATTTTTACCCGATAACAAGCTATTCAGGCAACTATCAGCTGGCGATCTTGATGGTAATCAAGGCCTTTGTACTCACGGTGGTGATGTTTGCTTTGAGAACCATACATTATCTGCATCCATAGATGAAGTGAAAAGGATTCATAAGCTTAAGCTAGTGATCGCTCTTCTGATCACAATGACAGTTGCTATGGTTCTTGGAATGGTTGGGATTATTCGAGCTAAGAGATTTGGAGGTCGGAAAGGGAGGGAAGATGAAGACTCTGAGCTCGGAGGAGAAATGTCGTGGCCATGGCAATTCACTCCATTTCAAAAGCTCAACTTCTCAGTTGAGCAAGTAGTAAGAAGTCTTATTGATGCTAATGTTATTGGGAAAGGCTGTTCAGGGGTAGTTTACAGAGTGAACATGGACAATGGCGATGTGATCGCAGTTAAAAAACTCTGGCCTAATACTAATTCAATGGTGGCGACGAAAGAGGAAGCTAATAGTAACAAAGTTAGGGATTCGTTCTCTGCTGAAATTCGAACATTGGGCTCAATTCGACATAAGAATATAGTAAGGTTTTTGGGCTGTTGTTGGAATAAAAGTACCAAGCTGTTGATGTATGATTATATGGAGAATGGGAGTCTTGGTGGCCTACTCCATGAGAGAAATGGGTTCTCGCTTGAATGGGATCTGAGGTATCAGATTATACTTGGAGCGGCGCAGGGGCTTGCTTATCTTCATCATGATTGTGTTCCTCCGATTGTTCATCGTGATATCAAGGCAAATAATATACTTGTTGGCTTGGATTTTGAAGCTTATATTGCTGATTTTGGGCTTGCTAAGCTTGTTGAGGATGGGGATTTTGGGAGGTCTTCTACCACTGTTGCTGGTTCTTATGGCTACATTGCTCCAGGTGAGTGCAGTTTAATGCATTTCCTAGTTCAAGGTCAGTATTTGTAGTAGTTTCATCGCCTCGAGTAATTGCAATCCAAATTCAGTTTCGTTACTACTTCAGGATACTGTTAGATTTGTTGGCTTTAGGTTTTGCAGTATCCAACATCATGCATGTCCTACTCAAAAATCCAATTTCTGTGACATTGAGATATTCGTATCGCCCAACTATGGTAGATTCTTTACTATGATGGCTAGGGGAATTCGACATGAGAATGATCCTTGGCACGCAATTATGCTTGATAAAGGACTACAGAGAATACTGTCCGTTGAATTATGTGACTTATGTCCACAGTTCAACCGGCAATCCACGAGTTGCCTTCCCTAAGTAGCTTCAAACATGGTGATTTAAGGATTCTTATCTTCTTATGGACACCAGCTGTCTAGTAGACACGACTTGTCATATAGAATTCCGACTTTCTGATGAAAATAAGATGCCGGATGATGATGATTTTTATTATTTATTTTTTTTGATAAAAATAATGACGATCGCTGATCATAAACTTTTTTTTTATATTATATCGCAGAATATGGATACATGATGAAAATCACAGAGAAGAGCGATGTCTACAGTTACGGCGTAGTAGTTCTCGAAGTCCTGACCGGAAAACAACCAATCGACCCCACGATCCCTGACGGGCTCCACGTCGTTGACTGGGTGAGGCGAAGAAAGGTGAGTTTAGACGTGCTCGACCCGAGCCTTCATGGCCGGCCAGAATCTGAGATTGAGGAGATGCTTCAAGCTCTCGGTGTCGCCCTCCTCTGTGTCAGCCCGACACCAGATGAGCGGCCCACAATGAAGGATGTCGCGGCGATGTTGAAGGAGATTCGAACAGAGAGAGAGGAATACGCGAAGGTTGATGTTCTTCTTAAAGGCTCTTCGACATCGGTCAACGATAATAACAACGGCGGTAGTAGTAATAACGGTAGTTTTTCTTCGTCTTCGTCTTCCAAGGTGAGATCGCCGTTTTGATGGTTATCGCTGGGTGATGTCGTCGTCATTGTGTCTGTTTTGTTGCTGGTTGTGTCTGTTTTTGTTAGAATTTGTAGAGGTGGTGGGATATGTAAAGGTGGGAGGTTGGGGATATGTTATTTGTTTTGTTTTGTTGTTAGTATTTGCGGTAGATATGTTAAGATACATGGTAGAATAAAAGTGAGGGTAATTTTTATTAGGGTCTATTTTCGTTGTTGGCTATGCCCTTCATGATGAAACAAGTAATGTTGGTTTATTAGCTTGGTATGTCATTTTAAGATCAAGTTCAACTATTCATAGACCCCCCCATCTCTCAGGAATAAAGGGTTCTCTACCCTCTTGTGAACGGATCCGACGAACGATAGATCAAAGATCTCGTTATATCCTGTCTTTTTGATGACAGAAAAATTCCTCAAGGACCCGAAATTTGGGACCAACAGGAGGGACAGGTGATTTGTCTCTCTCCTATTACATAATAAGTTGGTCATCATTAATGATAGACAACTCATTATGCAATAGGAGCGGGACACCTCACATATCTCACATGTCCCACCTATTGGTCTCATATTTTGGTTCTATGTAGCAAAGCTCATTAATAAACATAACGATTTTGAGGTGCAGGGTCATGTACTCACGTCCCCAGCGGACTTCGCTGCAAAATATGACTGCAAGGTATAGAGAACCCAGAAAGAACCCACGTGCACCTCCGCATGTAATAATCATGTAAATTTTGATTAGCGGAGAGTAGGTGGTGGTAATTGATGCTGTCTAGGTTTCTGGGGCGCTCCATCTTTGTAAGAGCGACCGAGCGAGTTCATGGCATTGGGCTATTTTTCTCTTTTATATGCCAGAATAGCAGCAGGTCCTCATCAGTAGCGACACAAAAACAGTAAAAAAAAAGTGCTGATCACCAAATTATCTTTGTCTAATCTACATCATCAAACGGAAGCTAATGATGACAGCTTTACCCTATGTTTTGCTACATAATGTCCCGCACTAGTTGATCTCGGTCAACATGACCTATGGAAAGATTGATGATGGCTGATAATGTTCAGGTAACGCGCTTCAGCTCTTCGTCCAACAATTTTAGATCTCTTGAAAAGCGAAAATCCCTCGGAAGTCTTTGCTAACAGAGTAGCAACTTTAGCCTTATCATTTATACTACATTATCTTCCATTCTTGGGCTTGAAACTCTCTGTAACCCTTAATTTAGTTCTCGATGTTATACCACATCGAGTCGAAAACAATTTCATAACAAGAAATGGAAAAGCTAGAACAGAGTATTTCGTACTAAGATTCAAGTAGACGCGGCTACATTCCAATTCAAACAAACTTTTTAACATAATTTACATATTTACATCGTGGGTGATCTAACTTGTCCAAAAGGAAAGCCTATTCCTCTGCAGTCTCTAATGCTTGGAAAATATCTGTACGAGTAACCATGCCTGTTTAAAAAGAGTTTAAATTGGCTACATTAGGATAAAGTTTTACAAAGGGGAGGCAGAATAACGTTCACAGCGTAAATTTACTCTTCTTACCCACAACTCGCTGATCCTTGTTCAGAACTGGTATCCTGTGGATCTTCTTCTTAAGCATTAAGGCTGCAGCTTCTGCGATGAGAATTAGATGATAACCAAGATAAGTTCCCATTTCATTGTGCATACCTAGAACTTGAGGAAACATCAAGTATCTGTGAAGCTTACCAAGAACAGTCTTGTCAGGTGTTAAAGTGACGGCGGGGGTAGACATGACTTCTCCAACCTTCGACTTCAACTGTTTAATCGAAAATATTTTGATCAGGAAATCAGGGATAATAAAAACGATCAACAATATATAGAAATCATGGAATCAGGCCGGAACTTTCAATTTTGAGGCCCCATCCTCTCTCTCAAAAAGAAAAAAAAAAGAAAAAATACAAAATATAGAAAGCAAGTCATTGAGAAGTATTTTTATGCATGATATCAGTCAGCATGCATGCAACAAAACCAAAAAGCTACGCTACTTACAGGATTTGAATTTAGCTAGGACCTCCCACATACCATCCCAACCCTTTCAGAACAGAAACTAACGCAAGTGTCCACAACAGTGCACTTATAGTCATAAGTTAGGGGGATAAAACCAAGCCAAGAAAGCCTGATGTCCTCAAGAGACCATGTTCAGAGAACTGTTTGCTTTCACATTATACATGACCAGCTCTGATAAGCCGTAGGAACATGAGAATGATAACTAACACTTCCTACACCAAAATGGTAGTCAGCGCAGAACTTGAATACAAATTTTGGCCTACCACCTTTACAAGGCTCTAGAGCATGCCTATGGAGAGAGATATTGCTGCATAACATCAACAAATAATTATATGTGAGAAAGTTGCAAAGGATGAACTTCCATACTTTGATTTGTGACGTCTCGTCTGGTTCCTTGAAAAAGAGCCTTTAAAGTAAGAGTAATTCGCAATGCCTTCACCATAAATCTTCCTATAATTTGGAAAATTCCCTCAAATCATATTATTTGCCAAGAGTCCCATTTTAGTTGTCCAAAACTGATCCAGCTAAGTTGCCTCTCACCATCTACCCTTTGCAAAGCTCATAAAGTAGCAACGCAATTGTTGTTATATGATCAGTAGCCTTCGTAACAGGTCAGCTTGTATAAAACACAAGCACACTATAATTTAATGTGGCTATAATGTTGCAAACTGCATTACAAAACTAGGGCTCACTATTGGCATAAGAATATTCGGGTACCTCATTTATCAGAAGCTCTATTGCTTCGAAAGAGAACAAGTTAATCTGTCCTACCCTTTTCTTGGTATTATTCATTTTTTCAAATCAGTACCTCATGCTCAAATCCATGCCTTTTAGGTTTTGCCCTCTGTACGAGTTTTAGTAGATACACAATCATATGCGGTATCCAAGTTATTCCTAATACTTCCATCACTCTTAATGCAAAATGAATAATTTTAGTAGTATTTGAAGATCTTATATTATTTGTTGCCTTTTATGAAGATGTATATATTCAATGTATCAGTTAATTATAGTATCCTTCTATTTAGGGCTTACCTTTATATATTTCGTTTTCTTATTACAGTTTTTCTTTTGTGGAGATTCTACAAAGTTTGTAAGTATGGGGTATTGGCCTCTTCTTCATAATCAATGAGAATTAAAAAAAAATCTCTATTTTATTTCAACAAGATACACAATCATATGTGGTGTCACTAGAGAAGTGAATAAGGAAATGCTCCAGAAAATGAAAACACTGATCATAATAGAGAGAGAATTTGCTTCACGAGATAGAAATGAGAAAATGAAGAAGAAGTTCAACTGAACTAATTAGATCAAATAAAATAATCTGACACAAACAGAAAGATGCACAAGTTCTCAACTGAACTTATTATAGCAAAGATAGTTATTATAAGTTTCTAACAGTAAAACTGGAAATAGTTATATATAGTTAACACACCACTTGCGAAAATAAGCGTCGCAGTACAAATGCGTTCAAGTTGGACATAGGTATTACAATATTCATATATTTTTTTCAATCATGAATTTGGATCCAGATATGGACAAACGAATAAAAGCTGATTTTCATATCCGGAAAAATTATTATGAAGTGGATGAGAGAAAATTAACTGGAACATTTTCAGACATGAATGAAAAATGAATGACCATAATTTCCTAAAAAATGAATAAGCATAAATACTAGGCATATGAACACAAATGTCACAAACAAAAGTGGCTATGCACAAGTTTGTAACTGTGCATAGCCTTAGGTTTCATCAAGTCATCTACATAGGAAGAAAGGAAAACCAACTATTGCAAAATTTCTAATCTTAGTCATAAGCCAAAATACTAAGCTCAAATGTCACAAAGCTAGGAAGATAGGAAAACCAAACTACAACAACATTTTTTAATCTTAGTTTTAAGCCAAAATATTAACCTCAAATTGTAACTGTAACTATATCTTTTCACTCACAATATATCTATGAATTCTTAACTTTTGAAATTAAAAATTTCCTAAAATAATGTTGTTAGGTGATGCCTCAAAAATATGGAAGTGTTTTACGTAAAACCTTCGTCTATGGGCAGATTAAACTTAAATCATTACAATCTTTATATGAAGCCTTCTGCCATATAGTCATGTTTATTTCATATTGTCTACTCCGCATGATCTATATCTAACATTTTAATGCAAATGAGCAACAACTAGTTATCTAGGCCTAACAAATATACTCTCATTATCACAAAGACTCTCACTATAGACAATTAGCAAAGGTAATTTGCAGATCAAATAACAAGTAGAGAGGAACAATAACTGACCCCATTAGAAGCTTTCGCCTTATCCCTCCTCGAAACAACCCCAATACACCTAAGCTCCTCATCAACGACCGGAAGCCCCGACACAAACTCGAACTGGTGATCGATCTCCTCCAGCGTCTGCTCCGCCGCCGCCGCCCTAATCCTCGTCGACATCACCTCCCCCAACAACGCCGTAGGTTTCATCTTAAACTCGAAAACACGAAGCCGTCAAGAAACCCTAGCCCCACCCAACAAACAAAAGAGGACTCGAGAGCCACAAACCTTGTCAGATATAACCTGAGTCTCGAGATAAGCGCGCAGATCGTCGTAGCTGAGAAGCGAGATGTTCTCCGGCCACTCGCCGGAGATGATCCCCTCGGGGTTCTCGTCGATCGCCGGCCGGAGATCGGCCCCCTCCGACTTGATGCTTCTGGAAACCCTAGCGTTGGAGCTTCTGAGGCTGAGGATTCCGGTTCTGGAAGCTGGCGTTTTGGAGGGGAGCCGGAGGAGAATTAGGGATCCGTTGAGATTCGTGCACGCCGCCATTGATTCGTCGAGGCGACAGAGAGAGTGGGGTGGTGGGGGGTTCTATAGTCATGGGGGAGCGTGCGATTGGTTACGTAGGCGCGGGACACGTGTACGGGGGACAAGGATTGTGAGTGCGATTCTTTGGGATTTGATGATCGGGTGAGGGATAAGGCGGGGCCTGGTGCTTTTTTTCGCTCGTGCAGCCGGAAGCGCCTAGAAGCTCGTAGTGGACCGTTGCTCATTGTGTTCTCTATAAAGAGCGCTGCTACGGGGACCCAAAATATGGGACCAATGGGTGGGACTAGTGATGTGTCCCTCCCCTATTGGATAATGAGTTGGCAATGAGTTGGCATCACCAACTCATTATCCAATAGGGCAGGGACACATCACTAGTCCCACCCCTTGGTCCCATATTTTGGGTCCTTGAAGCATTAATCCTCTATAAAAGCCTTTCATCTTTTCAAGGGTTTTCTTTTTTATTATTTACTCCGGAGCTATCTTTAAAATATGGTTATTATACAGAAATTATTTTTTATTTTTAATTTATAAGTAAATCATCTTCATGTTAAACTTTCGTTCCGATCATACCATATGCTAGTCAGATTTTCACTGAAAAAATAAAAAAGAGTCTTAATATGATGCACATTTAAGGTATTTGATTTGTATCTAAACTAGAAATAAACATTAACAATATGAGTCGTGAGTCGTGTATCTTGACGTGAGTTTTATAGATATTTGTAAATTTTAATTGAAAGTTTTTACTAAAAGGCGTTTGGTTGGAGAAAAACAACCCCGCCTAAAAAATGGTTTAGATATAAATTAAAAATAAAAGGCATTTTTTATATAATGACCCTATTTTTAAGGGATTACTAAAAAACCCTTATTTTGAATTAGTTGCTCACACTTTTACTAGATCCTCGATTCTTAAGTTATTTTACAATAGTCCCTCAAATCATTAAAAATGCGATTAGGTTCCCCTATTCTTATAAGTTTTAAAACTAATTACTCTAATTGTGAATATTAGTTTTGATTGGCAGGACTAATTTCAGAAGAACTTAAGAATATAGGACCTAATAGCAATTTTAATGATTGATGGGCTAATTTTGAAGTAACTTTAAACATTGGAGGCCTGATAGCATTTCAATGGTGCGAGGGGTCAATTACAAAATGTGGAAGACTTAACTGACTGGTATCGACCCATTTATAAGATGATCATGTAAATACTTTTTTTTATTTTAGTCCTTCAAATCTTTAATATTTCAAAATTAGTCTCCCAGATAATTGTTATCGAGTCCCGTGAAGTCTTATGTCTACTCTCCCAGTTGGATAAATTAATATAAAACAACTTACAAAAGTTTGGAGATGTAATGGCAAATTTAATTATTTGAGGGGCTAATTTTGAAGCAACTAATGAGAACTGAGGGACCTCATAGCAACTTTAGTGTTTTGATGGTCTAATTTTTAAAATATTAAGGAATTAATTAAAATAAATCCTGGTTCAATTGTGCAAATATCTACATTTATTCACGCTAAAAAAAACAGCTCCAATGCTCGAATAAAAATTATTTATCTCAATGTTGTTTTACGTGAGGCGCAAGAAATATTGTTAATCTGATATTTTCTCCTAAGTCTTAGCATTAAAACGTTGTTTTGTCCACTATATTACACTGATGGTTTGACAGTTGCTATTTGCTTAACTCTAAATGTTATATTGCCATAATTATCTTTTACTAGAGTATACATTAAAGCAAAACCAAAAAATCCACAGAGGATGACACTATATTTTTCTCCTACTCTAAATTTTTCGACACGTGTCATCTCATCTAATCCATCCATTTAAATTGTTATTATATTTCAACGTTTAATTCAAATAGATATATTTATACATGAAAAAATCAATTTATAATCAATTAGAATATATTTAGCAATATCTTTAGTAACTAATTCAAATACAAATAAAATCAATTCCTCTTATTTATGCATTTCTTTTCAATATATGAAAAAATATACATTTCGATTTTTTTAAAAAAAACTAAAAAATCTATTTATCCCAAAATTCCATTTTATTTTTCTGATCACTTATCCTATCTCAATTTTTTTACGTTTCAATTTTAAGTCTCAATTTATTTCAAAAACTCTGAGTTATTACTCTGATCTCCGATAAATATTTCAGGTAATTAATCCAGCACCATCCAATATTTATATTATTTTAATTTGATTATTTTTTATTTTACTTATTTCCAAAAAAAATTTAGATTACTATTTTTAAATTCCTACTCCTAATTATTATTCCAATCCTCAAAAAACACATCAGGTAATTAATCTAATACCATTCAATATTTATGATATTTTAATTTGTGTATTATTTTTTTGATTTTAATTGCTTTCTATTTTTAAAATTTTTAGATTGTTGATTTTTAATTCCTTTGTAATTTCATATTCAACCCATGGCTCATTAATTGCTTGGATGAAAATAATTTAGGTATTTAATCTACCCCATCTAATATAATTTTTATTTAAATTTGTGCAGTATTTTATAGATTTAATTGTTATCAAATAATATTAATATTCAGGTACTTATTCTACAACCCTTGAATATATTTTTGAGTTTTTGAATTATTATAGCGATTAAAATTATAATTTTTTTTATTTTTCAAAATATTACAACAATTATAATAAAATTTTGAAAATATATTTAGGCATTTTTGAATTTTTAGAATATCTTTGACAATATATTGACTAGCTAATTCAAATCAAATACACAAATATAGAAAAAATTAATTTATAATCAGATATTCCAATATAAAAAAATCAATTTATAATCAATTAGAGTATCTTTGGTAATATCTTTAGTAACTAATTCAAATCACAAATAAAATCAAATACCCTCATTTAGGCTTTTCTTTTCAAATCAGATATTCAGAATATAGAAAATAAGTTAATTTATTTAAAAATATATTTTTAAAATTTTTAAAAAATTATGATATTTATTTAATTTATTTTAATTTGTGAATTATGTTTTACCCATTTTAATATTTTTTAATTTTTTTTCAGATTGTCGGTTTTTTTTCGCTTATGTAATTTATCTTCAACGTGTGAGCTTAATTGCATAGAACTATGAAGATATTTAGATATTTAGATATAATAAAAATTAATTTATAATTTATTAGAATAAATTTGGCAATATCTTTAGTAACTAATTCAAATCACAAATAACATTAAATCCCCTCATTTAGATATAATTAATTTATAATTAATAAGGATATCTTTGGTGCTAGATCCAAATCAGATTAAAAAAATTATGACGATTGTTGATGTTGATAATCAATAATCTAATTAAAAGGGGGATTAGGTTGTCGGAAGTCCTCTAACTCCTCCAAATGCCTAGTTCTGGAGCGAGCTGTTCTTCCCTGTATATATAAGAACTCGTAAGAGAGCAGAGTTGAGTTCTCCGATTGTTCCTTTGACGATCAAGTTAATAAAATTGATTGAGTGGAGAAGAATATAAACTGCAGAAGTTCTTGAGCTTTTGGAGCAGAGAAAATGCTTATCTTTTGTGTTGAGAATAGTCCTCCCAATTATAGTAATATTAGAGGAGTGGTTTAGTAACTTCGGTCGAGTATGAGCTAACGGTTGAGTCAGTACTAGCTTTACAGGTGTCGGCGCCTAATGGCGAGGGTCACTTTAGCGTTTAATGTGAAGTGACAGGAGGCACGTGGTGCCGACATGGTCTGATGCATTATAAAGATCTTCGGGGGCAAAGAAATAATGATTTTAACCATGCATTTAATATGATGGTGACCTGTCAGCTGGGGCTGGGGGAGTGAGGTATGTCGTCGCCTTTCAATTCGTCGGGTAGAGGGTCGAAAAGTACCGTCTTTTTGAGTTGGTTTTGTCAAATGTCGGCTGAATAGGCGATCGTGTAGGTCATTTGTAGAGTCGACATGGCGAGGAGGTCGACGTGTACCGCCTTTTGAGCCAGTTATGTGAGATGTTTTCCCTTCGAGTCGTTCGAGCTTGGGGACTATTAGTTATCTTGAAGTGGCTAGGCAGGTAATGTGGGACACTTGCCTGCTATTGAATTGAGATTATTATTCAATAATTGAAGCAAGTGATTAAAAAATTTTAAAAATTATTTTCAAAATTTAAAAATATTATAGCAATTACAATAAAATTTTTAAAGTATAGTTTTATTTTTAACTTTTTAAAAAATGTTTGAAATTAATTTTCCAGTTTGTAATAATTTAAAAACCAAAATTATGTTAACAACTTTTAAATTCATGATTTAGGTTAGTGATTTTATGTCAACACTTTTAAATTAGATAATACCAAAATTTTATTAAATTTTAAATTATCAATTTTTACTTAATTTAACTACCTAATCTACTTCGTTTGCAACATTTGCAAAAAATTTCAAATCATTTAATTTTAAAATATTTAATTATTTATGAAATAGTAACAACTTTTATATTTAATAATTTCTAAACATTAATCTGGATTTTATTATATTTTTAGATAGTTGTGAAAATATATTTTTGTTTTTTTAATATTTTTATAATTAAAATAATCATAAACTTTACACTACAAATATATATCAGTTTTTAAAGATATTACAAAGATTAAAATATGTATATTTAAAATATATCTTTAATTTTTTAAATTATTACACTATTAATTTTTTTTATTTTTACAAATATTATTTCTTTTATATTAAATTTTTAACAATATATTTTCTATTTTTAAAAATTTTACAGCATCTTAAAATTTTCAAAAATATATTTTCAAAAATAATAGCATAATTTTATTAAATTGCATATTACCAAATTGATCTTACTAAATGCAAGTTACCAATTTAAACTACCATATCTTAATTTAATTTAACAACCTAATTTAGATCGCGATCACACTTTTTAAAAATGTTTCCAATTATTTTAATTTCAAAATATTTATTTATGAAATAATGAAAATTTTATTAAATTTAAAATAACAAAACTGATCTTATTAAATAAAAATTGTCAATTTAAACTATCAAATCTTACTTTAATTTAACTACCTATGTTAGATAGTGCTCGCAATTTTTTAAATTAAGCAAAATTAATATAACTCAAAAAATATTTGATATAATACCAAAAATTGTGTAACTTTCAAATTATATTAAAGTTTTAATATGTTTTTAATTTAATAGATAAAATTAAAAATTAATATATATTTGCTTAAACAAGATGCAGACAACAAGGAGCTTCTGCTTGTAATCAAGAGATTAGTCAGCAGAAATATGTGTTTTCATATTAAAGTTATATAGTTTAACACAAGTAAATGCATTGAAGACTACACGGTTATTACAAATCGTTGATGATGATGTGGACAATGAAAAACTCAATAGGCTATTACTGCTAACTGATGGAAAGATAACATTTTTCATAATATTATTCAATGGTATGCAATGTATTTATTGTTCTGATAATAAATTTATTTTATCAAAGGATGAAAAATCACTCGATATGACATTGGTTGATGGCGATGACAGTCAATCAGTTCAATATATTCCACATTTATCGACACTAGAAATAGTTCTGATAAACTTTTGAAGAAGAAGGTGTTTAATGAATATAATATTAGTATCTTTATTTTAAAAATTAAATCATTAACATATTATTCTAGGACGAATATATTATTATCACAAGATGAGAAAATAATTGAATTGAATCAGGATGGTACTATTGATAATCAATCCATTAAATCAACTCCAGACTTATCAACATTGATGTTCACCACTAATAGCAAAGATAAAAATAATATTTTAGATGTTTTACCTATTGCTACACTTGGTTCTTCTGCATTTAAACCCCCACCTATAACCAGTGAAAAAAATAAGTCTACAATAAGGTTGGCTTATTTATACATTAATTAACTTTTATATATAATTTTTTAATGTTAAATTTACTAAATAACCATATTTTTTATTTTACGGAATTGGACAAAGAACCATCTCTTTCAACTTTGAAGATGACGATTTAAGACGGATAAATTGTTGGAAGACTTATTCATGAAAAGGCAATTTTGCCTTTGTGAATAGTCCCACATTGGAAAAAGATATGAATAGTGAAGGGTATATAATGGTTCTCTCCTTATTGGGCTTTGAATAGTGTTTTGGGTTTTGTGGGCTTTGCATTTCTACCACACACGCGCGCGCGCACACGCACGCCACGCACGCCACGCCACGCCTCGCCCGCACGCGCGCCACGCCACGCCGCAGCCGCACACGCACACCCCTTTTGCTTCTCAAGCTTTTATTTTTGCACGTTTTACACGTTCTGTAACGGCTGCATGCGGGTAACGGAAGCATTAACCGTGCGTAACGGTCCCTTGGATTCAGCGGGGGTTACAACCTTCATCACCTATAAAAGGAGGCTTGGACACCATTCAGGAACACACCAACGAAGAGTAAACCTTCTAAGCTCTCGTCTTCTCTCTACTCTTATACCTCTAAGAAATTTCGGCTACATTTTCTTATTTACTGGGCAACCGTTTTCGTCTGAGCATAAGCTCTGTGACTCACGCCCGAGTGCAGAGGCCGGCCGATTCCGGGGGTTTTTACCGCTAGGGGAGAGAGGACAAACTGCGCCAGGGTGATAGGCGGGTCCTTAATCTTCTAGGGCAGTGTTATCACGACTGCTCCCGATCAGGCCAGAATTTTCTAACTTTTAATTTGTTTTATAATTTTATATATAAATCTGTCTTGACAGCATAAATGATAATTAGAAATTATTAGAACATTTTCTTAATATTTTGCTTATTACATCCTATGACTGGTTGATTGATTAAGAATTTTTTTAATGATACATCATTTGTGAATAATATTTTTTGAATATTAAACTGTGTTATATCTTAATTTCATCCAAGCTGCATTTAGAATATTTTGATTATCTTCATTTAATTTATTTATTATTAAAAAATTAGTTTAAATAATCTTAATTTTAATTATAGGTTTATATAAGTTGTTTAATATCATTATTTCTAGGCGGACACATTTCACCTAACCTCAATGAGGGTGGATAAGAGTGAGGTTCCCGTGTTTCGAATGCAGTTGAGGCGTTAGATCTTTAAACTTATATTCGAATAAGAGTCGTTGAAATATAGATGAATTGTAATAAGACCGTGCTTAGCACGTGCTAAAACACCAATGCTTGTTTAATCCATAATTAAAACTCACTATTTAAAGGAACACACATCATAACATCTAAAAAACTGAATGAAACTTGAAAATTTAGAACTTCTAATCATGGAAACAACAGCTTCAGCACTCATGCTCAATAAGCCCTTTTTCATATGTGAACAAATGAAATATGTTTTTTCTTAAACGAGTTATATAATAAACTCTTTTGACGTGGAACTTCAGAGACGAAATGTTGGACTCCCATCAGTAAAACATTTCCTTGAATATATATATCAATACTTCAGATACGATTTCCTGTTTGATTGCCTCCAATATTTCAAAAAAAGAAAAAAATCTTATGTGCTGGAGAAAGTACCCATGTTTTTCACCGAACAACCACAATTGCAACGTAATCATATTAAAGTAGTCGAAAAATTCCTCAGGGACCCAAAATATGGGACCAATAGGGGGGACAAGTGAGGTGCCTATCTCCTATTGGATAATGAGTTGGCCATCATTAATGATGGACAACTCATTATACAATAGGAGGTAGGCACCTCACTTGATGATGACCAACTCATTATCCAATAGGAGGTAGACACCTCACTTGTCCTCCCTATTGGTCTCATATTTCGGGTCTTTGTAGCAAAGCTCTAAAGTAGTCATAACTTAATTTTTACTATCGGGTTCACGTCTTTCCATTATCTATAATAAATTTCATTTTCTTGTGTGATCTTGGATAGGAATTGAGAGTAATGCAAGTTCTCGTAGCGAAAACAATTCGAGATACACATAAACTAGGCATGCGTTCTGCTCATGCAACTCATGATAGTATTGCGATCATCACTTTTTCTGCAAGCGGTTACAACTTCCAGCTATACCAACTTAGATTTCATATGGGTCTAGTCTTACGGTGTGTTTAGCAGCAATCACCTAAACACTAGGCTAGTTTAGTCCTTGCCCAGTGTTTAGAGTTTGTCAAACACACCCTTAGCCCAGTAGAATCTAAGAAAACTTGCTTTCTCTAGAGATTACGCAATACGAGGCTATTTGGTTTATAGATTAATTTTCATGCATATCAGGAATTTAAAAACACATATAATTAGTAGGAAAAAGAAAATAACAGGGAAAAAAAATTCGACTTCTAGTCATGATCTTTGATCTTGATGTTATGATTTACTTCGAGTTAAATTTGTTTTGCTTTGAGGATAACGTTTTGGAAAATATTTAAATTGGATTAACTTTTATAAATAAAATAACGTTACAAATATTTGTTATTCATAATTTGTCTTTACATACGTATTATATTACATATTTCTTCTTCACAATTCGTCTTTACATACGTGTTCTATTACATACATTTATTCAAATTATGTTTTCACGATTACAAGAATATCATAACTTTGATTTAGGGCATTGAAAAGTTGGACTAATAAAACGACCCACTATAAAATTATAATTTTAACCCCAAAATAAAAAATTCCATAAATATGGTTTAAGCCAAGGCACAGTTGGATTGATGAAAAAACCATTGTTAAATTACTATGATGTGTTTGGTAATCAAGGTGATTTTTTTATTGTGTTTTTTTATAGAAAAACATCATATCATGGTGTTTCTTTTTTAAAAGTATTTTGAAAACACAATTTATAGTTATTATTATATAGCGGCGGTGGCGACGGCGGCGACTGGCATGCGGGCGGCGACTGGCATGCGGGCGGCGACCTGCCGACGGCGGGCGACGGGTGGTCGAAGGGCGGGCGACTAGCGGGCGTGCGACGGTGGCGGCGGCGGTGGGCGAGCGGGCGGCGGCAGCTTAGATGAAAAAAACGGAATCTCAAAACATATTTTTTGTGTTTTAATAAAAGTGCTTAATTTTTAGATTTTGTAAAGAGTCAAGTCAAAAAAAGGCCCCGGTTGCCAAACGCGTTTCATTGTTAAAAAAAAAACAGAAACGATAAAAACGTCACGGTTGCCAAACTCTCTCAGTACTTTTAAATAAATCCAAGACGTATTAATTCCTTAAGGGCCTGTTTGGATTTGTAGGGGGTGAAGGGAAGTTAAGGGAAACTGAGTGAAGGGAAGGGAAGGGAAGGGAAGAGAATTCTCTTCCCCTTGGTTACACCCCAATTTGGGGGGTAACAATTTTATACTATTAGGGGGTGAACCAAGGTGAATGGAGGTGAATTAACTTCACCTCCAAAGTGTTCCCAAACAAGGTGAATGGTTCCCCTAACTTCCCTTCACCCTCATTCCCCTCAATCCAAACAAGCCCTAAGGGGGAAAAACAAGAGGCATTGTTGCTGGGGCGCGCCGCAATGAGAAAGCATAAGCCCATAGCAGTAGGTTGACAAAAACCCAGTCCATAAAAGACAAAGGCCCAAAACAATCTCATGTACAAAGGACAGAGAAGATTGAGAGGCTGTTAAACTGTTAAAGGAACTTGGGATTTGAATTTGATGCGTTTCCCTCTGTTCTTCGCCTTGTTAGGTCTCCCAGCCATCCATAGTTCTTGAGACCTAACAGTAACACAAAAACAGCAGTTTTAACTTAAAATCGTTGGAGTAAGAATGCGCAAAAAAGGCAAAGGACAAAAACCAGTAAGATATCAATAAAAAAAAACTTCAGTTCAGAAAGAAAATAATCAAATGGTTATGTGCAAATGTTTCAGGTATATCTAATCATATCATCAATTAGAAAAGCAGCTCTGAAGTTTTACGTTTCCTCTCCCATATTTGACTACTTTCTTAAAAAGAGACCCTTTTAGAGAGAAAAAGAGAAAGATTCTTCAAAGGCTGCGACCGCAGCACGGAGAGAGATCAATTGAAGAGCACTTGTTCGGAAAAAATCTTAGGTACTTTATGAGCATACACCACACCAATAGGAGGACAGTGTACAAGAAAAAATATTTAATTCTTGTGGACGGTAAAAATTACCGCGACAGACTGACGAACGAATTCGCCCACGAGTCGGGACCACCCACTTGGGTGAAAGATGGATCGCAGCCACGAGAGGGGCTCGCTGACGCACGAGCCCCACATTTGCCCTCACGCGCCAAGTCGCGTGGACTCGCCAGTAGGGTGAATTCGCCCTCATAAGCCGAATTCGCCTGCGGGGGTCCGGATCCACCTACGTGAGTCGAGAGCCGGGTTCTCAGGGACAAGCCTCCCCTACTTCCCGCGACGCGAGGGGAAAGAGCACAGTGCTCCAAGCTCGTCAGATGGTCGCCCACAATTCGAGCAAGCAGACAGGCGTCAGATCAACCTGCATGCTCATAAATGCGGTTCACCTCAACCATCAGAGTCAAGAGCTGGAGCCGCCGGCATGCGGCAAGCTGTCCAAGCCCACTCAGGCACGAGGGGTCCATTCTCTCACCTCTATTGAGACATAGGGGGAGGGGAGGGGGCACAGTACCCCAGGACCGTCAGGTGGTCATTCAGTGGCTCACAGCGTAGGTAAGTAGACAGGGGCCAAGGCAGTCTGCATCCTCATAAATGCAGCTTACCTCACTCATCTAAGCGAAGGGTCAGAGCCGCCGGCGCTCGATGAGTTGCCCAGGTCCACTCAAGTACCTGGCAGCAGTCGTCACTGATACGAGGAGGGGCTTTCCCACTCCTGCGCGACGTGATGTAACACGCAGCTCCTCGAATGACCGCTTGTGGTACAGAGGGGCAACAAGATATCTCTGAACAATGTATGGTCACATCCCATAATTTAAGGAGCAGCCAAGCTGTCTCTCTCCCATTTAAGAGCCTCTTTCAGCAACCTTAAAAGGGATCGATAAAAGAGAGACCAGGGGTAGGTCACAAAGAGGTCGGAAGAACCTTGAGAAGAGGATCGACGATAAGCTCTTTGCATATCCTTGCACTGTAGCACCATCTCCTAGTTTCGAGCCCCGATCGCCGACGAACTAGAAGATTCGAACTCCATCGACCCGAGTTTCTACTGAGAACTGAAGCTCTCCAGCAATCTCGGTCAAACCGTCCAAGGGAAGCAGACTCGGCACGAGCACCGAGCGAAGCATCCTGTATCTACCGAAAAGTCCTCACACTAAACAAAGAGGGCATTCCCTCTGCTTCTGTTATAATTCCGATTGATTAGTTTGTAATAAGCTATTCTTATAAATACAAATAAAATCTTCCTGTTTTCGGGAAAATCAGAAATTTACTCCATACAATTCTATCACATTCTCATTTGCAAGTAATTTGTGCCACGTGGTCTTTGTCTATTGGTGTGGTATAATGCTCCTGGAGCGCTTAAGAAATTCCCCTCGATCGCTACCTTGTGGGCCGAAATGAGAAAAAGGAGATTTAATACCCCATTTTGGCAGCATGTTAGTGGAAGAGTTAACGGTGTTTAGCCCCCTTATTAACCTTCCAAACAGTAAAATCTCACAGATGATTAAAAACACACCCATAAAATCCACAGAAATTGCATTATTTGTTTTCATCCCTCAAAATGTAACTATTAGAGAGAAGATTCTTAATATCTGATATGCAATATTAGTAGATAAAACGTGTCGACTTATGATAGTAAATTTTGATTTTTATATAATCATACTCCCTTTAAAAGCACGAGTTTGGAAAATCTTTTTTAGACAAATATACCCCTTTATAGTTTGAACTACCTTATCTATAATCAAATGGGTTCGGGAAATCTTTTTTAGACAAATATACCCCTTTATAGTTTGAACTACCTTATTTATAATCAAATTCTAATTTTCAAATTTAATTTTAATGATGGTGTTTGAATTGTAGGCTGCCTAAAAATCACAATGGATAGTTAATCCCCCATCAAAC
>BQKN01062458.1:0-10630 GCA_022839385.1 Asparagus kiusianus
CTCTATTTGTTTCCAAAAACTTGTTCCTCAATGTCAAATACTCACTAAGGCAGCGACAGCGAGACTACAGAAATAGACCTGAAAGCATCGTCAGCAGAGAGTTCAGGGGGTTCCATGATGCATTCACAGGTCAAATCTCAAGGTCACCAATTGAGAGATCTTCGGCACCTAGCATCTTCACTTTCTGCAGTTACACATCCATAAATCTCAGGAATTAGACAAAATATTGTGATTTACTTCTAGCTCATCTCTTTGCTAACGTATAAACAGAAGGCGTAATGCATAGATACAAATCGATAATCAAGGAGTCCAAGTTTCAGTTGGATTTTATGACCATAGCAGTCTGCACAATTTATTCAGTATACATCCTAAGAAAACAATAATCACCATAAGATGGCAGATAGAATAAGAAGCCGTACGTCTGACAAACAAAAGCAATTTGAATTTTTTTGAATATGCTACTGGTAATGCACAGGTCTCCTAGACTCACCGTAATGATTTGAATATTTCCTGTTTCGCTTACCCATTCCCATCAAAAAATCACCATCACCGTGCTCACCATCAAAGCTTCATTCAAAAGCAAGCTATTATTAGCTACAAAAAGCGTATCACATGTGACAAATATTACATGTCAGTGGGTCATAATATCCTCTGATTTGTTATAACTTAAAATTCAGGTCATAATATCCTCTGATTTGTTCACAAAGTCATTTAGATGGTAAACGGGGAAGCACTACAACCAAATCCATTCTAACAATTGGTTGATAACACTAATTTTTCATACATATATAACATTTATCTGATTTGCCTACAACAATTGTAATTGTATGAAATTTTAAGGTTTGTATGTGGACATAGATTAGTGGATGATACATCATAACTAACAAGTCAGTAAGGGGAAACAAATTTTATAGAAAGGAGTATTCAAGATGGAATTTGACGAATATGGTAATTGATACATTTGACAGTTAATCAAGGTCATTTTAAAATATTTTTTTCTTTGAACAACCAAAGTAAACATGGAATTTGACGAATATGGTAATTAGGCTACAATTCTTGATGTCAAGAAGCTTTATTGACATTGAGTCCATGTGATGATCTATTGCCTAGATCTTTAGCAAATCTCTAATCTCCATAGCTAGAGGGCTAATCCAAATTAATGGTAGGTCTAAGGTCAGTAAAAACTTAAATTCTATATTTTACTAATTTCATGAAATGTGAAATCGAGTAAATTAATTCATAGTGACGTTGATTACAAGTAATAGAAACGTTGTATGTGCATCTATCATATATCAATTACTGGTCAACTTAAAGATAAATGATGTTATAACTTATATGCTTGCTATAATCTAGACAAACTAGAAAGAGAGTGTACGTTTCCATTCACTATAAATTGCACGTTTTGGTAGCAAATAAATATGGATTAACTTTTGTTGTTCACTATAAATGACAATTAATCCAGATCAAGCTTCATGGAAAAACCATCAAGGGGATCAAAGGCCACACTGAATCCACCTACGTTTCAGTATATAACACATTCAGTGAAATTTGTGTCGACAATACTAGAACCATCAAGGGGATCAAAGGCCACACTGAATCCACCTACGTTTCAGTATATAACACATTCAGTGAATCATTCTCACTTTCAATTGTCTATGACCTGGGCTAAAGATTCTAACATCTAGCACAAAGAAACTATTAAGTTGATGATGGACTAGTTCATAGCAACCTTGATTTGCAACAGATAATGCTGCAGTTAGCTTTATCTTGGATTTCCTATGTTCGAAGCACTACCACATATATGCTCTAACGCAACGGTTCAAAACCGTTGCGTTAGCCATGGAACCGTCGCGCTTGCTCAAGGGCGACGGTTCTCAAACCGCCTCATATACTGCTGTTGCCCTACCTCTACCGTAACGGTTTTGAACTCTATTGCGACGGTTTTTTGAACCGTTGCCCCTACATCTAACGCAACGGTTTTAATTTAATAGGCTATAGCTATGGTTCTCATAGAGCTACGCAACGGTTAAAATTGATACGAGTGGATGAAGGGTCAAACGACGACGGATTCACCCCAAACTTGGTGTGTTGGGGTTTTAGAATATGTAGATCAAGTTCAACGGAGCGGATCATCCATAATGTCGCTCAATCATGTGATTTTAGAGGCGTCATAGGAGGAAAGCATACATCAGTATTTTCTTTAAAGCTCACCAGAAGAAGAAAGCAAGAAAGAGCCATAGGCATCTGCAAAAGATAATCAAGCATGGAGACAAAGTTTCCACATGATAAAACTTTACAGCCTTTTGAGAAAAGGGAGAATGCATACAGCAGTATTTTCTTACAATGAAACACTTCTGCATCTGTTGGAGGCCGGTTCAATTCCTTTTCCTACAATGAAACAACATATCAATCATTTAGCCATTCATTGCATGTCTAAATCATAGATAAGCATCTGGTGTTACATGTTGGTGCATTCAGCTCTACATTATAGAAAACTGAAATGGTTATTTAACATCTATGTCTTTTATGCAAGGAATAAATAAATGAAATTTTGATTACATCCAGATTCTTCAGATGAGCATTCTTTTCATCACCTAGAATCCAATTTTTTGCATCGGAAATTATAAGTAAGTAGCTGATTAAATAAGATAAACACATATTAAATAAGTGGTAATTTTGTGGAGAATAGCTTAAAATGCATCAGAAAAATGTGCATTTATGAGTAATATACAATGCAAAAGATCACTTCAAGAATCAACTTTTGCAAGAAATCTAGTTTCTAATGCTGACACTAACGAAATCAATACAGGGAAGCAATTAAGAGAAAATTAATATCCAGATCCGCACATTTTGATTACAATTAATCACAGAATAACAAGGATCAATAAACTAACTGGAATTTGGAAATAGAACAAATTTCATTTCCAAAATGACTTCTGAGTCAATACGGAGAAAATTTGAATCCAAGTAACAATAATCTGAGTTTCCACCATAACTTAATGGACAACTATAGCAGAGATTGAATCTAAGGAGCCCAAATGATTCAAACAAGTCACAAAAAAAGAGTAATTTGAAGACAAACCTATCGCATTTTGACTGATAGATCATAATACAAAAAGGAAGATAAAATTAAAATGCAAACATCCACGCATCAGTCCAAATGAGGAAAATAGAAAATAGTGAAGGCCCTCGACCCAATTTTCTTAAAAAACTTGATACCCAAAAACAGTAATTAATAGAAAAAATAGTACCTGACAACTTGTTTCCAGATAAATACACTTCTTGTAGACTCTGAATTTGGCCAATACTTGTGGGAATACTACCACTTAAAATCAACGCGCAATCAACTCAGAAGCAACATCTTCTAATATAGTCAGTGACCCAATCCAATAAATCCTATGATGATTCTTTGCTAGCAGCAGAATTATGCATTGATGATATCCACGAAGCAGCTAGAGCTATAGTTCAGATAGATAGATGCTCTTTTATCGGCCCCCTCTTTCCTAGTGCCACACAATCTGATCAAATAGAAAAATAAAAGAAAAGAAATCAAATGGATATTTTAGATAGCAAAACACTGAAAGTAGCTAACAAAGTTTTCTGGAACCATGTCAACCAGTTTCAAATAAAGAGTAACTTATGAATACATGCACCAAGAGAAGAACGATAAATGAGGTTCTACAAGTGCATAAAGCAGCTCAAGGGACATAAACCTGACACATACACAAACTTTGAAGTTACCCAAAGGCTCTAGCCATTTAAGTAGGTAAAGATGCTTAGATTTCTCCCAGACACTAGAGAGACTTGGTCCAGTTGGTATAAATCCACATAATTATGTCACTTGACAACTTTTGTTGGAAAGCAAGAAGTCCTTGCAAATGAGAAAAATCCTTAATCAAATGAAGGCAGCTCAAGGAATTAAAGTTAAACTGAATACACAAGGAAGCACCATAAATGCACACTCGTACGAAAATGAAGCATGTAGAAACTTTAACTTAGGTTGGTGTTTATTTCCTCTTGAAGAATGAATATGTTTCATCAGCGAAATGAGAATGCATAAACTTATCTACCAAAAATTAGATCTTCTAACATGCCCAGACACAAAAGTTATGTCCAACCATTTCCACCAGTTACAAACTTTTATAGATACTACTGATAATGGAATGTAAATTTAGTATACTTTGACTACCTAAATTTGCAGTAGAAAGATTTCAAAGAAAAATATGTGCAGTCAAGGACCTATTAAAATGAATACAATAAATAATTAAAAAAGGCACTAGTTCCCTCATTAGGTTTATGAACAAGCAGAAATCCTCAAGGTTATCTGCTCCATTATATCATATTTAGCACTTACTAAGATTTAATATTGCCTTATTTCTGATGTAGGTGACACTTAGACAAATATAGAAATGTAGAACAGCGAACTACCTGCTTACGATAGTTCCTGCCCCTACTGTTCTTGTAGTACATCAGCAGCATACACTTGACAACCATTGTTGCCTGGCGTACCAGGGTATCTGCATAGAAATAGATAGTAAGGCATTACCAGAGTACATAAACAATCTGTACATTTACTAATGAATATAAACAATCAACGTAAACATGACCTATCACAAATTAATTGTCATTGTTTATCTTGCTTTCACAACATCATAGTTCCCAACCCAAGCACAATGAGAACACCTGCATAGTTCAAAAATAAGCAACACATCTAATTCCAATCTTGACACAAGTACAAAGTATTGAAGACAAATTAAGGAGTATCCTCCATCCAATCCCAATCTGATTCATCTTGATTTCCACTGTCTGTTTCATCTTGATCTCCACCTCTTGATTCTTCTTTATTTTCATCTCTATCAGAAAACAGCAATTAGCGCAGAACATGAAACAGCAATTCTATCAGAAAACATGTATGCATGTCACCTGATTCAAAATTCCGTAGACTCTGGAATTGGTACCATCATGGAGTTGGGAGACTCACTCTCTTACTCTCAGTAGTCAACATTTATTCTTATGGTCTTCATAAATTTTGTCTGTAACATATGTTAGATACAAATTTGTTTAAAGGCAGCGTGTATAGTATGACATTGTTTGTCTTTTTCGTTTGCCATCCTGCAAAAATGTAGTTGAAGATTGGTTGTTATTTCATTCGAAAATTGCATTTTTTGCTACGTAATTCCCATGTAGCTTCTGCATGCTTATTGTAATTACCAGTAAGTTCTCTTTAGTTAGCTCTAGTATGATGCTTGGATCAAACTTCTAGCATAAGAAACAAATAAGATCTATTCATTTGGTTTACTCTAAAGCTGGTAACAAACCCCCCCCCCCCCCCCCCACCCCAAGTAAATTACCTTTTGAAGAGCTCTGGTCTTGGCCGCTTGGCGAGAGATCTCCCTCTCAACGTCGTCTTCATCGTCGTCTTTGAAAGCGAAGGCCGGAGGAGGAGAAACAGGGGCGCTTCGACAACTTCTGCTTCTGGTGCCCCGAAGGAATCCGAAGTTGGATTCCGTACTTCTTCATCGATTGGATTGAAGAAGAAGGATTTCGTAGTTTTTTTAATTAATTAATTTATATTTTTGAGCTGAATCAGTGATTAGAGTTTTTTTAAGGGTTAGGGCAAAAGAAGCGGGGATTTTTATCAGAGGAAGAAAGGGCGTCGAAAGGAGAGTGATAGCGATGAGACCGATGAGGAAGAACACACGAACAAGATTGGAGACCAGATTGGGGATTAGCTTCGAGCTCGAAGACGATATCGAAGATGAGATCGGAGACGAGACCAGCAGCTCGACGACGAGATTAGCTACGAGCTCGACGACGAAATCAGAGTTGAGATCGGAGAAGATGAGATCGGAAAACGACGCAGAGATTGGCGACGAGCTCAGCGATGAGATCGACAACTAGAGATGATTTCGGCCATGGCGATCTTTTGGGAGCGGATATTAGAAAGGGGGTAGAGATTTTAGAAATGGGTGACGATTTGAGAGAGAGGGAGGGAGGGAGATTTAGTTTTTTGCGATAACATATTTAGTTAAGCCCAAACCAGCCTATAAAATCCGCCCAAAGCATATTGGGCCTAGCGTAGCGGTTTTTGTAAACCGTTGCCTTAAGTCTTTGGTCGCGGTTAAAAGCGTTGCAAAACCGTCTCCATAGACACCTAGCGCAACGGTCATAAGCGTTGCGTTAGAACTGTTACGTTAGAGCAAATATGTGGTAGTGAAGGGAAAGAAGAACAGAGACCACAACGAAAGAACTGAAGGGATGTTGTAAAAATGGTGTAATTATCCTTGAATATACAACAGTATCAAAAGATGCTAGTACGATTGCTTATACGTAACAACAAACCAAAAAGCGTGATCCCTCCTTAATTCTAGAGAATACAGTCGTAAGGAAAAGACGGGACTCGTCATTTAATTAAACTATTGGTTTCAACAGGACTGCTACTACCTTAATACCCTGCCAGCTCCAAGATTAGCAGTGAAGTGCAAGGAAATTACAGGTCCTTATTTGTTATTATTAGTTATCTTACTGTTTCAATTAGGAAAAAAAGCTATCAGTATATCAGTCAATTTACCTTCCACTGGTCCGCCCATGTCTTGTAGCTCAGGGACTTCCTCAGAGCATGCATACTTGCAAAAGTGGGAGTACTGCAATGCCTGAAGAGTGATGATCGAAGCAATAATTCAGTCAGCAAGTTGCAAGTTACGGTACAAAAATTAGTTTGCAATGAACGATTACTGGGTGAATAAGATACATCTCAAAGTATCAAACTCTTATTAAATTGAAGTGTAACATCATGTCAATATATGGTTGTACCAACACACTAGGAAAAAGAGTACATTACCAGAAAAATACATACAAACGTTCAGGAGAAATACTTGCAGACCTTAAATATCGAAAATATATCAATGGCCCACAATGAAGTGCTTTAAAGTTTTTATGTTTTCCTTTTTTCTGTCTTGTGCTGTTTGTGAATGCAATAGATTATGCAATCAATTCTTTTTTCCATAATAGACTTGAGCTTAGTTAATTTTTCTCAATCTCAGCTGTCTTACGAGAATATCAACAGATTTATACATTTTTCTTCTAGGTTTTCCACTTCTGAGAGTGCTAGGATCTGTTTCTTTTTTCCCTCCAAGTACCAACTTAACCTAAGCGATTATAAAAGTTAAAGTCAAGCACCTGTCCTTGTTCCCATAGGGGTCAGGCAGGTGTCTATATGGCATTTTGCTTTAGAACATGAATTTGATGACATTAGCCTAAAGAGGAGACTTCAGAAACCATCTTTAGCATGCAACTGAATTAGACTTACTGTGTTAAAATGTGAAGCTCAAAACATAACCTATTATGCCTAAATGGTTCTGTTCGAAAATTGAAAACTGTTTTAACTTATGATAGTAAGTACTCCATACTTTTACCGATTGGAAATACCTAACGTGAACAGTCAGCCATTCTTATTTATTTCAAACACGTGCACATAGATCTCCATTTCCTATTCCCTTTTGTAGAAGTAAATGACATGCTTCTTTTCTCCCTGTCATTTTCTTTTGGCAGTCACAGCAACCAGCAAGCCACCTTCCCTAAGTATAATCTACCAGAGCCATATGTGCTCTGTTGCATCCTACCTTAATCCTTCTCTTATAGCCGTCTCCCATTGGCTTGCTTGTCTAAGACTGTTTATCTGACTTACTGGAGTCACATTTTGGCTCAGAAGCCAGTGTAGAGATTTATTCATCACATCAAAATGTTGAAAAAGGTGGAGCAAAAGAACTTCAAGTTCATGGCTTAATGGCACAGTAAATATTCCAGTTTACAGCGTAGCATAATACTATTGTAAAGTCAGATGCAACTACTCAAATTGTTGCATGCAGAAAGAGAAAAGTATACCAAAAACACATGTAAAGCATAGTACCTCCCCGATCTTTTTCTCTTCCACAAAGACGATCTGGACCTCTGCATGGCATATAACAAATTCGATTGCACCAGCACCTAAAGACAAGAAAAGAGGCAGCAAACAGTCATCATTTAGTAATTTTAGCAGACTATATAAGGTTATGAAGCTCAAGATCACACACAGTGATGGCTTTCATGTTCACGCATCATGCATCCTTCTACCACTGTATGCCTACTGAATGTAAATAAATACAGTACTAAGAACAGAAGGTATAACACATACCAAGTGTATCATACAGGGGAACGCAATAAGCTCCAAGAGCATTGCAAGCCTGTAAAAGGTCAGATAGAGTACAATAAAATAAATAACTTTAAAGTTAAGACTAAAATGCTACAGCTTCTCCAAGATAAGCCATTATGAAGATACAATAGAAATAAAGCAATGACAGTTTAGAAGGTCCACAGCCCAAGATAATATCAGACTTCAAGTTTCCATAAAAAAATCAACTACACACATGCGCGTAAAGTAGGTACCTCCATACTCATAACCCACTCGGGACAATTGCTACCAAAGATACCGCAGCGGCCTTCCTGGAAGAAAACAAATGAAACAGTAAGTATGAGTTCCGCAAAGCTGGCAAACATGTCAATCATTTTTGGGTTCTATTATAGAGAAGTGCTGAAACTAATATTAGTACTGAGTACAATCATCTTGCAGAAGTTAAACTTAGATAATCAAACTGATCAAAGACCAAATGTAAAAGGATGCAAGATAACTAATTCTTGATGTACATGAAAAATGGGTGAACTCAGTAATACGCGGAAATAGAGAGAGAAACTAGGAAATATAATAAATGGAGCAGCAAGTTTTTGCACTGAGACAACTGTAATTGCAGTAAGATTCCTTAACAATGAAAAAATCTCAGCCTGGTGAAACTTGTTAAAGAGCATGTATTAAAATACAATTACAGAGAAGAGTGTGATACAAGACAAATTTAAATTCGGTTTATAAATAAGAAATTCTTATATGATTACATCAGAAGCAACAGAGAAAGAGAATCTGCTACTTTCATCTGTGAACATTTGCTAGAGTAAGGCCAATAGAGAACAGGGAAGTAAAGGTTTTGTATATTTGTTTGTCCATGCAAAAGTAGATTAACTGGTCAACAATCCAATTTGTCCATGCAAGTATTTCTCCTACAGTGCCCAATCTCACCAAATTAGTTAGTTAGTAACCGAAAGTTTTTAGTTTTCTCATTAAACCATAAACAAGAAGATACTATAAGTTGACTAGCGTGAAATGTAGGGTAGGAGGACATGGCTACATATATATATTGAAATTAATAATTTACATGAGAACATGTGATATTTGGATATAATAAATTCCTATCATATTTTTAAGTTTCTTTCATTATGTTGATTATTATTATATTGTAAACTGAAAAGTGCCTATTTTTTAATTAGACACTAAAACCACCATTTTAAATCATAGTTTTTAATTGGATATGGGCTAAAACAAACCCGACCCATGTCTAACGAGTTTCCATAAATGGACATGAAGGGTAGCATATACGTCCAAGAAGCATATGACATGTGTTTTAAATCAAAACATATATAATATAATTGAGTACATGTCTGAATGTATGCATAGATCCAATGAGTGTCCATGAAGTTTAGATACAGGGACGTCCAAGGTATGTGTCGGGTATGGGTACGGCTTCATCATAAAAGAACCCACGTAACCCAACACGTGATTGATATTTAACTGAACTATAGCATATCAGATCCTAAACTACAAAATGTGAATCTCGTGATGGAATCATAGGGTCTCAGAAATAAACAAAGAGAGTAATAGAGATAGTTTTACCAGAACTTGAATTTTGAATTTCTTCAAGAATCTCCTCAAGGAATTCTCTTGTTGAAGATTGTAGGGCATGGATTTTCATATTCAGATCATGCTTTTCAGACTCAAGTGCCTTTTTCTCTGACAATATTATAGTTAACTCATCATTATTCCCTTTCCCAATATCATTCTGGAAACTATCACAGAGTTCAACGAATTTCTCCCTGCATAAATGATCCCATTGTTATGTCCAAGCATGTCTCAATAATAAAATTCACCAATGTTGGAGAAAGATAAACAATTATAACCTTAAAAATTTTAGAATCTGTCTGCAGTATTAGAAAAACAGAATAGAATAATAGAAACATTAAAAGAAAACAAAGTGACACTTATTTTTTTTCAATTCTAGATGTGTAATGCGATGATATTTCTCATCTTTCTTTTCAATGCAATGGAAAATGTTTACTTTAAAGCAGCATCACAAAACATTATTACAAATTAGGTATTTTGTTTGGAAGCGACTTTATAAATGAATTCATATTCAGAAGCACATTTATTATTGTGCAGATGGATTTCACCATTTTTCCTGAGTGGGATAATATTAGCAGATTAAAAAGTACTGCAATGTATTTTCTCCAGACTATTAAATCAGGAACCAATTAAGAATGTATAGTCCATGCAATAGCCCAAAAAGATCCTGATAACAAAAGTATCTATTAGAATATCTAATCAACTCTGCACATCTAGAGAACAGTCGCTACCATCACAGCTGCCTCTTTTCCTTCCACATTTCCCCATGAAAATCATACAACCAAACAATAGCATATTCAGTAAGAACTTTGTATATTGCTTCATGTTAGGATCGTAAATCAAAACAACACGAAAGATAACTGAATT
>BQKN01062471.1:0-13825 GCA_022839385.1 Asparagus kiusianus
GGTCCCTTCACTAAATTTGGTCGTTAAATAGCAGATTTCTTGTAGTGAGTGGAAGGGCAACATTCCTGTTAGGGATTGGGCCGTCAGATTTAATAACCTGATAGGCTATTTAATAAGAGATCCATGCTCAATTAACATTGCTCATAACTTTGAGGAGCAAGAATTTAAAGGCATAAAGGAGATTTGGGTGAAGCTCATGGTAATTATTTATTATACTGCTTATTTTGTTTACAATTCACAATGATTATTCTTATAGTATAATTTTTTTGCCATGTAACTTGCAGGATCATTATTGTCTTGAAGACAACCCAGAGTCTTGGGATTATGTTATCCCTAAAATGGCCAAGCTTATTCGGGGTTGGAAGAGTGCTCTAAAAAAAGATATTTTACAAAAATATCTACTGATTGGAAGAGGATCTATGAGCTTGATAAGAGAGTTTATCCATTTAATTGGATGACTCTCATTATCGAGTGGGAGGGTGAGAAGAAGGTGGATTATTTTTAATTTAAGATATTATCATGACATTAATTTTTATTTATATATAATCATCGCACATACTAATAAAGTACTTTATTTTGTAGAAAATATGTGAGACAGTATCGGTGAATCGCAAAATGAAGATATATGATCACTTCTTAGGATCTACTCCTTATGCTCGGATTGAGCATAAGTATTTGAGTGAAAACCCGGTATGATCATATTATTAAAACTGATATCATGTGATTAGTTTTATACATTTACTTTGAAATTTAATATATCACAAGACGCTTTGACTATGCCCCTGGCACTTCTTGCTAGAAGAGCTTATACACCGCCCCAGGGCTATAAAAATGTAGAGGGAAATGACAAAAAAATGGAGAAAATTAATGAATTGGTCGTAAGTATAATATTAATTTTAGATTTGTATATACTTAATGATTTCTCATCAAACTTTCTAACTTTTATGATATATGATATACAGGCGGCGGTGGAAGCTTCTCAAAACGAGGTCTTGACCCATGTCAGTCAGTCCCAGGGTACAGAGGACACTCCTGTAGAGCCTAACCGCATGACAAGAGACGAGTGGATGGAAGTCGTCGACGGAGCTTACAGTTTACAACCAAGAAAGAAAGGAAGAGTTCCTTTGTCAAGTGTTGTAGCTAAGAAATTCACCACCACCAATAAGCCTAGCAGCCAATCTGTGATCTCGACGCCATCATGTGACACATCATACGTCGTGGGTAAGATTGGTCAATACTTGTTGAAGAATGTTGAAGCCTCTTTGGTTTTAAGCTTTCTTCCCACTATTAAACACGAGTTAGGCGGTGCACAAACGACCTGGGATGTCGTTCAGTGACTCATCGATTCTCAACCCTTAAAGGACTTGCTTCCGCAGCCTATATACATGGATATCATGAGGATGGCATTTAATGAGCATGCAGCTATAAGTGATGGAGAGGTATGTATGTCATATTATATATGCAGTTATTATGAATATTTGGAATATATTCTCATATTGATTTACATTCTTTTCAGGCTAGAGGAGGTACCGTAGGAAGCAGCAGTACGATACGATATTTTGATGCAGCCGCTGCCGACGATAGGGATCACGACGATAGGGACCAAGATGACTATGATGAATGAGTACTGAGTTAGACTTTTTTGTTACTTTTATCGACTTTTGGATTGTGTTGAGTATATAATGACCTCCGGATTATATATATACGTGAAGTTATACTTTTTTGTTACTTTTGTCGATTTTTTGTTACTTTTGTCGATTTTTTGATTGTGTTGAGCATATAGTGTGTGTGTGTGTGTGTGTGTGTGTGTGTGTGTGAATCGATGAATGATGAATGTGATTATTATTGGATGTGAATTGATGGATGTGAATATTGTTGGATGTGAATTGATGAATGTGAATACTATTGAATGTGAATATTGTTAGATGTGAATCGATGAATGTGAATATTGTTGAATATTTTATGAATATTGGAAGCAACAGGTATATATTCCCAAATGGGGCTTAAAAAGTAGCAATTTTTTTCTCAAATTACATTCATTAGCGACAAAAAGGTCAGTCGCTAATGAACATCGGCGACGGGGAAATCAGTCGCCAATGTACATTAATTGTCGTCGCCAATAAACATTGGCGACATGGTGCTTTCCGTCACCAATAATCATTGGCGATGAGTTCAACCCCGTTGTCAATACACATTAGTGACGGGGTGTTTTTCATCGCCAATGTGTTTTGGCGATGGTTAGATTTTCGTCGCCAATAAACATTAGCGACGGGGTGCATTTTGTCGTACATTTGAGTAAGGTGATTGCCATACACCATCATTGTCCCACATCGTGACCTTATAAATTTAGTTCCAGCGAACTTTAAAAAAAAATTAAAATAAAAAAAAAAAACTATCATGCTCAAGCGTTAAATTCAAGATTAAATTAATCAAACGTAGAACTCAGACTAACACATATTTTCACCAACTTCTTAGTCTGACTACCAATTTGTTCCGCATTTCCTTCTTCGCCCATCTAAACCGGGACCCAAAACCCAACAGAACCCTAGCTAATATTATCCCCTCACACGTACAGCCGCCGTATATATATAGAAATATTCAATCAAAACTCATCTCCTCCCTCTCCTCTTCAACAAATATTCAATGGAACCCAAAACCCTAGAAACGGCCAACTCCCTCTCAGCCGACCTCCGCTCGATCTCTGAATTCTACAGAACCCAACGCTGTTCCAATTTCATGCAACACCTCCAGGAATCGATCAGGGCCCAAACACTGTTAGATCGCCGGCTAATTCTCGACTGCATCTCCCTATCTCACGACCTCGGAAACGAGCTGCTCGCGATAACGGCCTTCATATATAGGCGTCTGAGGCGGCCACAACCCCTACACACGACCCCCCCAGAAGAAGAACTTCCGAAGAAGAAACTCCCCGGCGTGTGGGACCGGGAGAAAGCCATCACCCGCGCGCGCGAGAGGCTGATCGAGTTCGCGACGTGCGGGGCGTCGCTCGCGTGCCCGAATCTCTTTGTGCTCGCTGGGGCGGAGACCGCCGCGAGGCTGGTGTCGGCCGCCGGCGGACTGGACCGGCTGTCGTCTATGTCGGTTGAGAGCGTTCTTTCGCTCGCGGATAAGAAGCACGGGGATGGGGATTGTTACGTCGAGAGGTCTTGCTTGTTTGGGAGTGTCCCGTTCCGTTGGAGGAGGCAGGCGAGGAATTTGGTGGCGCATAAACTGATTTGTGCGGCGAGGGCGGATTGCAATCCTGCAGAGACGGAGATGGGCGGGAAGGCTGGGAGGAGGTTCGCGAGGGGAGTGCGTAAGGCGATTGACAGGTGGGAGAAAACGTTGAGGTGGAGGAGCGAAGAGAGCCTGGAAGAGATCTCCGTCGTCGCGAGGGATGTTGACAAGTTGAAGGAGATGAAGTCGAAGGTGATCAAGAAGCGCGTGAGTAGACGCGGGGTTATCTCGGAGGCGAGGGAGCAGAGTTTGGCTATGGCTTTGCAAGCGATTGAGATCGCTGACGAAGTAAAGGAGGAGAAAGATTCTAGCTAGGGGATGTTAGGGTCCGTTTGGCTTGCATAGAAGCACCAGAAGTGAGTATTATAGAAGTAACTTTTGAAATTATGAAATAGAAAGCTGTGGTTTCATAAATTTTTAGGAAGTAATGGAAAAAAAAAATACTTCTTCCTCTTCATTCATGTTTTTCCTTTGAATAGCAATAACAAATAGGGGTTTTTGTTTCTGGGCACATTTGTTTACTCCGCTTTATCTTTAAACCCACCCATTATTATTTGTATCTCTAAACCCAACTCTCTTTTTGTATTTATCTTTAAACCCAATCTTTAAACTATAATACTTTCAGCACTTGTATTTATATAGAATCAAGGTAAAAACTCCAAAATACCCCTTTCCCCATATAAACCAGTATCCCCCCTCAAAATCCCATTTAGTTCTAAATTAAAAAAACAAAAGCCCATTGCCTCCGTCGCCGTCTCCAGCCGCCGTGACCCGTCTCTAGCCGTCGTCGCTGTCACCGTTGTCGTCGACCTCGTGATCGATCGTTGCCATCGACCTCTTAGTTGCTTTGTCGCCTCGTTTCCGTCCCAGATCTCGCCATCGACCTCTTAGTTCGATCCCGTCGTTCGACCTCTTGGTGGATTTGTTTAGTAGAGGGAGCTTGATACCTGAGCTTCAAGAGACATTGACGTGGGTGAAGTTGAAGCAGAGGCTGAGGAAAGGGGGGATGATAATGGTGAACTATGGAGTGAGCTGTGTAGAGTCTGAGGATGGGAAAAGAGATGGGAAGTTGGTAATGAAGGAGACATTAAGAGCGATGAGTGAAGTTTTCGTCGATGATGGCATGATGTAGGTTTTGGACCTTGGGTTGAAGGAGGAGGATAGTTGTGTAGCGTTGACGGGGCGGAGGCCGGATTCTGACGAGTGGAAGGGGAAGATGGTGAAGGGGTTGAGGGGGTTTGTTGATATGTGGAGGGCTTATCAAGGTTAGTTTCTGGTTGCATATTTTGTGTTTGATTTAATGCCTGCGAGAAGTTGCTCGCTTCATTTCAATGTTCTTTTTTGCGCATCTTATGCTTTAAAAATTCTGTGAGATGTATTTGAGTTAAAAACCAAAATGGCCATGTTAAAATTTTTATTAGAAGTATATGACCAAAATTTTTATTAGACATACCTTAACAATGTGGGTTAGTGTATTCGACTTACTCATTTGTTGTTCTTTCGTATGTGCTAACACATAGAAACTATATAATTACGAGCCAAGAGTGTTATATTGATATTGTAAATATTTGAACTTGCAGTAGCTTGGATTGCGGGGTGTTCTTAATGGCGTACATGTTTAGCCTCGTTTCCGATCAACCAATTTCAATTGACCAAAAGGATTGTGCAAGACATAGAGCTCGTATCGTTACTCTATTTCTATCTGAAGGTATATTTTCCATAAGTGTAATGTTCATTGAATCGCTTATATTCAGTCTATTGCTCTATTATTTTTTGATCCAATTATATTTTAATTTCAAGAGACAAACGTGATCCTCAAGACTAATTTCCCGGATGCTAGATGCCAAATGTTATATCAATAGTTAACCAAGTGTAAACATATGTTTGGAAATTGATTTATAAAGTATTTGTATTAATGTATGTTTGTTAGTATGAACATATGTTTATCATTATAAAACCTATGGGACTGCTGTTGGAATATAGTTTGTCATGCAAGTTGTATATAGTTTGTTTGTCATTATGAAACATATGTTTGTATGAACGTTGTATATAGTTTGTCAATTGTATTCTTCGGTTATATTACTGTTGTTATATGGCTTCTATGGTAGATTTGATGATAGATAGATAGATAGATTTGATGATAGATAAATTCTATGACGTTAACTTGTAAGTATAGTACGTTATCATGCAAATATAGCACGTGCTATACTTACAGGTTAACATGCTATACTTACTGAATAACATTCTATACTTACAGGTTAACGTACTATACTTACATGATAACGTATTATACTTACAGATTAGCGTGCTATACTTACTGAAAAACGTGCTATACTTACTAAAAAACGTGCTATACTTACAAAATAACGTGCTATACTTACATGTTAACGTGTTATACTTACTGAATAACGTGTAATACTTACAAGTTAACGTTCTATACTTTCATGATAACGTGCTATACTTACAGGTTAACGTGCTATACTTACTGAATAACGTGTTATACTTACAGGATAACGTGCTATACTTACATGATAACGTGCTATACTTACAAGTTAACGTGCTATACTTACATGATAATGTGATATACTTACTGATGAACGTGCTATACTTACTGAATAATATGCTATACTTACTGAATAACGTGCTATACTTACAAGATAATGTGCTATACATACATGATAACGTGCTATACTTCCTGAATAACGTGTTATACTTACAGGTTAACGTGTTATACTTACATGATAATGTGTTATACTTACAGGATAATGTGCTATACTTATTGTATAACATGTTATACTTACTGTTATCGTGCTATACTTACTGTATAACATGCTATACTTGTATGATAACGTGCTATACTTACATGATAACGTATTATACTTCCTGAATAACGTGCTATACTTACAGGTTAATATGCTATACTTCCTGAATAACGTGCTATACTTATAAGATAACGTGTTATACTTCCTGAATAACGTGCTATACTTATAGGATAACGTACTATACTTACATGATAACGTGCTATACTTACTGACTAACGTGCTATACTTACAAGTTAACATGCTATACTTACTGAATAACATGCTATACTTATAAGTTAACATGCTATACTTACATAATAATATGTTATACTTACAAGTTAACGTGCTATACTTACTGAATAACGTGCTATACTTACTGAATAACGTGCTATACTTATAAAATAATGTGCTATACTTATAGGTTAACGTGTTATACTTACTGAATAACATGCTATACTTACATGTTAACGTGCTATACTTACATGATAATGTGCTATACTTACAGGTTAACGTACTATACTTACTAAATAGAGTGTTATACTTACAGGATAACATACTATACTTACATGATAACGTGCTATACTTACAGGTTAACGTGCTATACTTATATGATAACATGTTATACTTACAGGTTAACGTGCTATACTTATTGAATAATATGCTATACTTACTGAATAATATGTTATACTTATAAGATAACGTGCTATACTTACAGGATAACGTGATATACTTCTTGAATAACGTGCTATACTTACAGGTTAACGTGATATACTTCCTGAATAACGTGCTATACCTATAATATAATGTGCTATACTTACATGATAACGTGTTATGCTTACTGAATAACGTGCTATACTTACATATTAACGTGTTATACTTACAGTATAACATGTTATACTTACATGTTAACGTGCTATACTTACTGGTTAGCATGCTATATTTACATGACAACGTGTTATACTTATAGGTTAACGTGCTATACTTAATGTATAATGTGCTATACTTACTGTTATTATGCTATACTTACAAGATAACATGCTATACTTACTGTATAACGTGCTATACTTGCATGATAACGTGCTATACTTACAAGTTAACGTCACAGAATTTATCTATCATCAAATCTATTTATCTATCATCAAATCTACCATAGAAGCCACATAACAATAGTAATATAACCGAAGAATACAATTGACAAACTATATACAACGTTCATATAAACATATGTTTCATAATGACAAACAAACTATATACAACTTGCATGACAAGCTATATTCCAACAGCAGTCCTATAGGTTTCATAATAACAAACATACATTAATACAAATACTTTACAAATCAATTTCCAAACATATGTTTACACTTCCTTTCTGTTGACGATCAGAACAAGATCTCTGTTGGGTGCTTGAGTCACCGCTGGTGGTGGCTGTTGACCTTAGACGGTTGCTCGTCTAACTTTAGATCTCAAGAACCGAGGTTCGGATCTAAAAAACAGCGTCTCACAGTTTGAGTACTAGCTCTAGCGTCTCTCTTGCGTGTGTGTCCTCTTCTTGCCTTTTCACAGATGCTTGTGGCTATTTATAGGCCTTTAGCACGTAACTGATGTACTGAAATCATGGGGTCGGGGCATAACCGACTCCTTGGATTTAGCCCACGTGAGCTGATTGGGTCTTCAAGACCATTACAGTCGAGCTTCAATTGGTGATACGAACTCCGCTGCGTGGCGAGGTTCGTCTGATGAGACGAGCCTCGATGCGCAATGAGGTTCGTCTGACAAGGAGAGCTTCGTTATGTAGCGAGCTTTGTCTTTTGATGGCTAAGTCTAGCTGTGTGGCGAGACTCATGAACTTCACCGACGAGCTTCGTCTTCACTGACGAGCTTTGTCTTCACTGACGAGCTTTGAACTGAGTTTCTTCTTCAATGACGAGCTTTGCTAGCTGAGACGAGGTTCGTCATTGTGACGACTCTCATGTTTGTGGCTAGCTTCAACCCTGTTCTGTTTCTTGGCGTTTTTTAATGCCTACACGTGTCGGGCCTGAAACTGCTGCGAGGCTGATATCGGCGGTCGGCAGATTGGAGCCGTTGTCGAATATGTCAGTCGTGGATGTTCTTTCGCCGGGAGCGACAGATGCGGAGAAATGCTATGTTGAGAGGTCTAGTTTCTCTATGAGGATTCCGCCATGTTGGAGACGACAGGTGAGGAACTTGGTGGCGAATAAGGTGACATTGGCGGCGAGGGCGGATTTTGAGTGGGTGGAGAAGAGTTGGGGGGATTGGAAAGGAGGTTGGCGAAGGAGGTGAAGAGTATGGTGATGGGGAGGTGGGCGAAGAAGTTGGCAACCTCGAAAGGGAGTTCTGGAGAGGTAATTTCTCAGGCTAGGCTTTCGGTTGCGAGAAATCATGTGAAGTTCAAGTATAGAAGCAGACGGGCATTCTCAATAGCGGCGGAGAGTTTGGGGCTTGCTTTGGAAGGGATAGAGATTGCTGATGGAGAAACGAACGCCAGAAAAGTTTCTGGCAATGAAAACTAGGCCTAGGTGCAGATGGGATTTGTTCGAGAGTTATGATCATTGGTATGATGGATACTTATCTTCACTAAGATTATTCTACTAGTACTTGATTCTTTTGAATCACATACAAGTTTTCTTTCGCTTTAGTGATGGAGCTTCTGGTTGTTTCAACTACATTCAGATTGCAAAACATATTTGATTGAGTAACGTTGGGACGCTGCTTGTTGCAAAAGAAAAATACGCTATAATACCCTAAAACAGGGAAGTTTCCGTTGCGTTCAGATTCTATCGGACATATTCCTGTCGAGTTATGACACTGTGGCAGCAAAGGCCAGCCTCGACGCTGGAGAACCAGACAGATAAGCATGGATGAGGCCTTGCGGAACCTTTCTCAAAGGGAAACAGGATAGCAGCATTTTCCGTTCAAAGTTGGTGTAGCTTGATGTTTCTGTTCACAAGTTATTTGAGCTTATTTCTGGTTCTCATGAGACATTATTTGACCATTTGATCGATGGAATCAGTTTTTGTGAGAGATATATGAACCCTTTTTATTTGCGAAGACAGCAAAGGAGTCAAAAAAAAAACTCTAACACAACGTGGATCTTGATTACTGCAATTAAAAAATAAAACATTATACTGTAACCAGCCGTAAGAAAATAAGCATTCGCTTTCGATGGGGAAAATAGGCGTGCGTGCCGGATCCCAACTCAATTATACGCATCCACGCCTATAATTTGGTGATCAGTGTGAGCAAAAGAATGACTATACAAATACTGAGAAACAGCAACAGAGTGTAAAGGCACGCACAAGATAAATAACAAGGGTACCAAATTAAATTTTAATGTAAAAAGGTCCAGCCTGACAATTTCTAACCTGAAACAATAATGATTAGAGAAAACCTACATTCTTATAAACTTAACAATGACAAGCATCTATAAACAGGATTTCGTAGTTCCAAGAGCTACAGCGCTCTTATAAGGCAACATTCGAAATCGAACTAGAACTGGAACTGGAACCACGGTGGCATTCATTCAGCATGTCGAAATAATACTGGCATTTGCTGATCTCGCTACTATAGTTGTCCACTACACCGGGAAAAAAAAGGGACAGGTCAAAAAAACTGTTATAGAGTTTACACAGTAAACTAGAAAAAAAAAGGTGGGGAAAGCTAAGTTGATCATATTGTTTAGTGCCTAGTCCATATTCTGTTTGCACCGAAGGAAAAGATTCAAGCATCGAAATCTGGAGCCCTGAAAGTCAGAGCAAACAAACCAGATACACATAAGATACGGGATTTATTCCCTACTAATCACAAATATGAACACAAGTATGGACATGGCTCGGTAAAGAACTCTGCATATATTCAGGTCCATCGCATCATATATGTACTCAGATATCTATATCTGTACCTGTATCGTATTAATTTTTACAAGTATCGATGAGATATGTGCATCTATATTCCGGAGAAGCTAGAGTGAGATTTGTACATCTACATATAAGGCAATGGACTTACATTTTGCAAAAGCTTTGAAGATGCAGCGCATGCATCAGGACCGACAGCGCCACTAGCAGTAGAGGCAGGTTCTGGTTCTTTAGAAACCACGGTTTTATTGTGAGTAGCAAGAGGACACATGAGGGCATTAAGAGCCTTGTGGCTGAGAGCAATTCCAGTACCAATTCATCATGCCTATGTAGGAAAAACAACATGTTAAACAAAAATATAATTCTGGTTGCTAACATGGAAATAGAAAATTGCAGGTTGAATGTGGAATTTTCTCTTAATCCTGTTTGCATAACTCCTTAGTTACCATGCTAAATTGATCCCCGGGTCGAACGGTGCCCTTTTTCAAGGGGAAACCCATCAAGTCCATAGCCATCTGCGCACCACCAAAAAAAAAAAAAAGAGTTTTAGTTAGTAAATTCCTTGAAAAATAAAAGGAAATAGACTTTTGACTGCTTGATGGAAGAAGTAATCACAAGTATACAACATGGCGTGGCAAAGATGTACTGGCACGACAAACTCCCGAAAGTATGCAATAAACTAAAAAAAGATGCAAATGTTCTCTAGGTGTAGTTTGTGAAAGGACTCTATCACTACGCCACAACTCTCAAGTAGGGGTGCATTCGGTCCGGATATGGCTCGGATATGATACATTATCATATTCATATCTCATCCCGGACATGGATACGAATATACATCGGCGAGGAAAATTTATATCCATATCCAATAAAATTGGATGCAGATACGGATATACATGCGGATATATAAGCAGATGTTTATGTAGATACAAAACGGATATGATAAAACTATACAGTATTGAAAAATATATTTAGTTCGAAAAATATATTTAGTTTATGTGATGCAAAAAAGTTTCATTAATATGTTCATTATATATGAAAAGATCATCAAAATTAACTTTAAATTCATAACATAAGGATTAAAACTATCGTAACAATATGACTAATATGTGTCTAGATATTTTAAATACGGATCTAGATATTTCACTACATAACCATATTTATAACTATATACTAAGGATGGACGTGGGCCGGGTCAACTCGTGAACTGACCTGGCCTAGCCTGTTATGGGTCACGACCCGGCCAGACCTGTAGTGGGCCTAACCTGGCCCATGATAATACCCGAGTCACTGGCCGGGCTAGGTCCAGCCCCAAACCCGAGGTCAAAGATGTAGGCTCTCACTGAGACTATCTATGAAAAAGATGGCATTCTCCCTTAATCAGCCTTGTTTTGAGAAGCGGCGAGGTAGTTTTTTCTTGTCAAGCAAGCTCTAGGAGCTAATATTTGTCAACCCACACCGACCTGGCCCACTCCCGGCCAGCCCGATTTATAATATATATTTTTTTATTAGTCTAGTTGTTCCTTTTGCCTTTTGAGTCTGCAGCTAGTTGCTAACAAAACCAAAAGACCATAGGACTTTAACTCGTGGGCCTTTTGGCCTATTGAAAAACAAAGCAACTATATTTAAACCCGCTGCTATCTAATTGGAATGATTAAAAATTTTAATACAAGTTTAAAAATAGTTTAATACAAGTTTACATTATTAAAAAAATAAATTAGAAATAACTTATAATTATAAGTACAAGTTTTATATAATTAAAAAGTTAAAAGAATAGGAAAAAAGTTGGATGATAAATCCATGAGCCTACCCATGAGCCGTGCGCCAAGTCAGACCTGGCCCGCACTTAGGCGGGTTGTCGGTCGGGCTGGGTCCATTCCCAAATCTGGGATTAGAGAAATAGGCTCAACTCACTCTAACTCGTTCGGGCCCAGCCTTGAACCTGGTAGGCCTGGTCACGGGCTTGAACCGGCCCGGCCCGGCCGGCCTAATGGATACGGTTACAAATATTTCTTCGGATACGAATATGGTTTAGCACTCATGCTCCCAAGTTATGATGATAGCTGAGACTTGAGGGTTATAATTTAATACCCTAACATATCCCTGCCGGTTGAGGGCAAATATTGTCATGGGTCAAAACAAGGGCTCACAGAACAATATTTTTTTAACCGCTTTAGAAATTTGTTGCAGTAAACCTATGTTGCTTTGGTATGATAACAAAAGATCCTGCCACTGGAGCTCAACCCCCGGCCAGCTTCTCATATTAAGAAATTATAGGAAGTTAACTGGAAAAAGAGAAGTTGATTGACACGCTATGTTGTCCGAAAGGAGCAAGCCCAGCTCAAACAACCGCGACAGAAGCAAGCAGTTAAGGGAATAAAAAGAGCATGTGAAGGAAGATAACTAGAAAAATGTAGAGATCAAATTAACTAGTATATTTATATTTAAAGATAAATAATAAAAAAACCCTAAACGAAAAACATAATGAAAATCATGCAAGAGAGAATCTATAAAAAGAAGAAAAACAAAGGGACATTTTCCTCGAGGCATTTTGAACAAGGCTGGGTCGTGGAATTAGGGGGTGTTTGGTTCAATTTCTAGAAATTATAGGAAATGTTTTCCACCTAAAATATGATTTCCTTGTATTTCTTAAAAAAATTATAGGAAAAGTTTTGAGAAATCAAAAAGTACCAATTTTCTTGTTTTTTGTACTTTGCTTGTTTGGTTCAAAACAAGAAAATGGCTCATAACTTTATAGAAAATAACAAGAATTGGTAGGTTTTTAATTAAATATGGTATGTGTCAGATTTCTGGTGATTTCCTCTCATTTTGAGAGGAAATTGCTTTTTGTAAAATTTGGTAGGTTTTGATATTTTATAGAAAATATTTCTGTAAATTTTTTGTTGAACCAAACACAATTTACAGAAATTTCTGAAAAACTTTTAATTACAAATTTACCATTGTCAGATGTTTTGAGAAAAGTTTTCTCAAAAAGTGTGCAACCAAACAGCCCCTTAGAATATGATGATGAGGAACACAGTGATTTTTTATGGAAAGTGAAATTGTTAAATAAAAAAAGGGAAAATGCTTCCGGCCTCCAAAATCCAAGATAAGGTGCTTCCCACCCTCAAGACTTTGTCAACGAGTGTTTTGCCCCCAAAAATAAAGAGTTTGTTCTCTGAGCCCCCAAAACACAAAACCCAAAACCCAAAAGATTAAAACATGTGAAGACCATAATACCCTTCTCTCTCTCTCTCTCTCTCTTTGTCATGATGTACTGAGATGATAATTGAAATGACTGACGGGGATTATTTTATTATTTTTATTTTTTATTATTTTTGTTGTTGATGAGGGGGAACTAACTGTTTGTATTGGAAAATTGTTAAAGTTAGGGGTTAAGGTTATGATTTAATTGTTAAGGTTACGAGTCAATTGTTAAGGTTATGGATCCCTTCTCTCTCTCTCTCTCTCTCTCTCTCTCTCTCTCTCTCTCTCTCTATATCATGATGTTACTGTGATGATCTTGAAATGATTGAACGGAATTGTTATTTTATTATTTTTGTTTTTTATTATTTTCATTGTTGATGAGGAAACTAATTGTTTTTTTGTTTGTATTAGGAGATTGTTAAGGTTACGAGTTTAATTGTTAAGATTACGGGTCAATTGTTAAGGTTACGGGTTTAATTGTTAAGGTTATGGGTCAATTGTTAAGGTTACGGGTCAATTGTTAAGGTTACGGATTTAATTGTTAAGGTTACGGGTTTAATTGTTAAGGTTACGTCAATTGTTAATGTTACGCGTTTAATTGTTAAGGTTACAGGTTTAATTGTTAAGGTTACGGATCAATTATTAAGGTTGCGAGTCAATTGTTATGTAAAACCCCGTAAATTTGAATATTTTATGATAAATAATGATAAA
>BQKN01062474.1:0-19689 GCA_022839385.1 Asparagus kiusianus
GCTAGCCCAACAGTGCAATGTGGCAGCTAAGAACATTCCCTGCATCACCTTTACCAAAGAGGATATGCAGACGAAGAATTCAAACCACGATCGGCCCCTGTACTTCGTCGGCTACATTGGCTCCAGCGAAGTCAACCGGATCCAAGTAGATCCGGGTTCCGCTGTGAGTATTATGCCACTTCGACTGATGCACAGCCTTGGCATTCCAGTCAGCAAGTTGGCGTCTACGGGCACAGTTATATACGGATTCAACACCAGCGGGTCAAGACCTTTGGGTAAAATCCGGATAAAGTGCCAAATGGGCGATTTAAAGACGGAGGTCACGTGCTACGTGATTGATGCTGAGACATCCTATAACTTACTATTGGGTCGGCCTTGGATCCATAGTAACGTTATAGTCCCCTCCACTCTACATCAGTGTTTGAAATATGTCGACACTGATGGAAGAGTTAGGACGGTGGTCGCGGATAAGCAACCATTCAAAGGGTACGAGAATTATTTCACAGATTCTCTCCTTTATGGTAATGAATCCGACACGGAACCATCGGTCCAAGGCACGGACAGCGGAGAAGAAGCTGATTCCGAAGCCGGATTCGATTACAATGGTGGTTTTGTTTTTAATGACATTGTACCCTTTGTAATCAATCTCGACGACGAACAGTCGTCAGATGGCGGTTGTAACTGGCAACTTGCCGAACCTGAAATAAATAATGGTTTAGAGTACTCCTTGTCTTTTGATGATGTGATAAAGGGATTGTACGATAATCCCGAATTGTGTATGCCGCTCCGATCGTCGTATGTAACGAAGAAGCGTCTCCAGCACTCTTTCGGAACAACTCAAATTATTCCCGCCAAAATAGGGGGACAAAAAGAAGTGATCTTCGGTAAAGGAGAAAGTCGTCCGGTGCCAGATCATTTCCTAAGAGAAGATGAAAATGGTGACAAATCCGGTTTGCATTTGTCTAAGTACAGTCCAGAAGCGCGCAAGCTCATGGAAAGACAAGGGTATGATTTCACACTCGGAGAAGGTCTATACTTCGATCGAGGCTCCCGTGTCCCAGTCAAAGCGGCATATGTCCCAAAGGGTAAACCGGAGGGCTATTATCGTCACAAGAGGGGCTTAGGCTACGTTTCGTCAGATGACGAATGTGGCTGGCAGATCATCGATCAAATTGCTAACAAAGCCAAGGATGGGCACCTAGCAGAAGCTTCAGGATGGGATTCCGACTCAAGCTTAGGAGAGATGTTTAAGACTTTAATGTCTAACATGACCTCAGCCGATCCAGCCACGTTGGAAGACGATGATCAAATGCCAACATGGGAGGACCCATGGATCCATCACTTAAGCATGCAATACGGTGACAGGTTCGAACAGAGAGAGCCACCCACTGAAGACGAGGTAGTCCAAATCAATATGGGTGATGAAGCCAATCCAAAACCCATATTCATCAGTGGTAGTCTTCCATCAGATGAAAAGGAGGAATTAATTGCCTTGATCAGAGAATATATCGACGTCTTCGCCTGGAACTACGAAGACATGCCAGGGCTCGATCCCAATGTGGCGATGCACCGACTCGACATCAAGCCGGATGCCAAACCTGTCAAGCAACAGCAAAGACGGTTTCGTCCGCAGATCATGGAAGCCATCGAGGCTGAAGTTAAAAAGTTGATCGACTCAGGGTTTATCCGGGAAGAACAACATCCAGACTGGTTAGCCAATATCGTTCCAGTCATGAAGAAGAATGGCAAAATCAGGATTTGCATCGACTTCAGGAATCTGAACGAAGCATGTCCAAAAGATGATTTTCCTCTCCCAATCACGGACGTCATTATCGACAATACGTGCGGATTCGAAAGAATGTCCTTCATGGACGGCTTTTCGGGGTATAATCAAATCAAGATGCACCCGGATGACGAAAAGCATACGGCATTCAGAACGCCCCTCGGTATTTTCTGCTACACGGTGATGCCATTCGGTCTGAAGAATGCAGGTGCCACATACCAGCGAGCGATGACTAAGATTTTCCAGAAACACCTCAGGAAAACAGTTGAATGCTACGTTGATGATTTGGTGGTAAAAAGCCGCAACAAGGAAGATCACATCAAAGACTTGAGAACAATGTTTGATCTCATGCGGAGTCATCAATTGAAGATGAATCCCACAAAATCCTTCCTCGGAATGTCCAGCGGAAAATTCCTTGGATTCGTCGTCACCACTAAGGGCATACACATCGACCCAGACAAGGTAAAGGCAATAAATGAATTGCAACCCCCGAAGAACCTAAGGGAACTCAGAGGATTGCAAGGGCGTCTGGCGTATATCCGGAGATTCATTTCAAATCTTTCTGGGAAGTGCCAACCATTTTCGAAGCTAAACAAGAAAGGCGTATCGTTTATTTGGGACGACGCTTGCCAGAAGGCATTCGAAGATATCAAGGCATATCTAATGAATCCACCTGTTCTTGTCGCACCAAAATCAGGTAAACCGTTCTTGATTTATATCAAGGCGATGAACCATTCGATAAGTGCTTTATTAGCACAAGACGATGATAATGGTCACGAACAGGCAGTCTATTATTTAAGTCGGACTTTGATAGGCGCCGAGTCTCGATACCCTATGATCGAGAAAGAATGTCTCGCACTGGTATTCGCAGTACAGAAGATGCGACACTACTTGGTAGGCCAGACGATTTATGTCATTGCCAATATTAATCCGGTACGGGTATTCATGACTCAACCAAGTTCAATGAATTGGCGGTTAGCAAAGTGGGCCCTTCTCTTGTCCCAGTATGATCTACACTTCAAACAGCAAAAGTCGGTCAAAGGACAGGCGATTTGTGATCTATTGGCGGCAAGCCCGACAACAGATACAGTGGAAGTATACGATGACTTGCCAGATGAAACCCACGAGGTCAATACCACGTCACATCAACAAGTATGGCAGTTATATTTTGATGGTGCCTCGAGAGCAGTCAATAAAGCAGTGATTCCGGGATGTCCTAAGGTCACCTCTGGAGTTGGAGTTGTCTTAGTTTCCCCAGGGAAGCACGTGATACCTCGAGCTTATTCGCTGACAAGTCCATGCTCTAACAACGTAGCCGAGTATAACGCACTCCTCATAGGACTCAGTTTCGCCAAAGAGCTGGGGGTCGAATATCTCGAAGCCTTTGGGGATTCTCAACTAATTGTCAACCAAGTTCGTGGGGAATATGAAGTCAGAAACCCAGATCTGATTCCATACCATCAAGAGGCCGTCAGAGTGGCAGATTCTTTTGAAGAATTTTACATTGAATACATCCCGCGTCTTCAGAACGCTTATGCAGATGCACTGGCAGCACTAGCAGTATCACTCGCGCAACCGCCCGAAACTGAACTGCTAGTCACAGTAAGATCACACCAACTCTGCGTACCCATATACGATATGGATATTGAAGAGGAGGATGATAAAAACGAGAATGCTAAAGAGGTGAACTCAACCCAAATCGGGTCCGAGTCCCGAGATTGGCGCTTTCCCATTATTGATTACGTCCAATATGGCATTTTACCAGAGGATGTAAAAGAAAAAGAATCTATCCGCCGAAGAGCACCACGGTTCTTTTACAATACCGAGACCCGTACGCTGTATCGCCGGGGGTACGATGACTTGCTTCTCCGATGCCTTTCAAATGAAGAAGCGAAAGAAGTTCTTAAGGAAGCACATGAAGGAGAATGCGGTGCGCATCAGCCTGGTCCCAAGCTGTATGATCGAATCAGAAGAATGGGATATTTCTGGCCAACAATGGTTCGTGACGCGATTGAGTACGCTCGAGAGTGTCACGCTTGTCAAGTGCATGCAAATTATATGCACCAACCACCGGAACGGTTACACACGTCAACCACGTCTTGGCCATTCGAGACATGGGGTATGGACATTGTCGGTCCTATCTTCCCTCCTTCAGTAAAAGGTGATCGATTCATCCTCGCTATCACCGACTACTTTTCAAAGTGGGCTGAAGCCGTTCCGCTTAAAGAAGTAAAGACGAACAACGTCATCAACTTCATCAAGCATCACGTCATATACCGACATGGCGTGCCGAGGCGGATCATTCATGACAACGGTCCGCAATTCATAAGCAACGCCTTCATCCGGTTCTGTGACAAGTTCAAGATCCAAGATGTTTCGTCAACACCTTATTACCCTGCCGCTAACGGATTAGCTGAGGCTTTCAACAAGACGATCATCAAGATCTTATCGAAGCTTGTGAAAACCAACAAACGGGATTGGGACGATAAACTCGGAGAAGCACTCTGGGCTTATCGCACTACCATACGCACACCTACGGGAGCTACTCCATATTCGTTGGTCTACGGATGCGAAGCTGTGCTACCGTTGGAGATTCAAATCCCCTCCCTTCGGATTGCTCTCGCAACAGAGATGACAGCCGAAGAGCAGCATCAGAAGCGTCTCGAGGAACTCGAAAGGCTGGACGAAAAGCGCTTGGAAGCTCAACAACACATCGAGTTCTATCAAGCAAGGATATCCAGAGCCTTCGACAAAAGGGTTCGTCAAAGAAGCTTCAAAGAAGGAGACTTGGTCCTTGCTGCGCGCCGACCGATAATTCTCACCTCTAAGAAGAAAGGTAAATTCGAACCTAAGTGGGAAGGACCGTTTGTAATAGACACAGTCTATTCGAATGGTGCTTATCGCTTAATTTCTTTAGAGGGTAACAGGCAATTAATGCCAATAAATGGGAAGTTTTTGAAAAAGTACTATCCCTAGTACGTTCAGGACAACTCATTTATCGGGAAGTTCCTTGGAGAATATTACACTTAATATTCTAGAGGATAACCCAATTTTATTTTACCACCAAAATCCCTCGCTGATCAATTTCAATTGACAGTGAGTCCACCAAAAAGGTTCACTCTCAGTTCGGAGTCCCCTTTCGATGAACGAAAGAACTCCATTTCTTTTCTCTTGGGTTCAACCTTTTTATGGTTGTGACTGAAGTTGAAATTTCTCTTCGATAAACGAAGAACTCATCTTTCGATCTGATAACCAATCCTATAAAAGGAAAGTTTGTCAGTATCTTCCAGATTCTCGGAGTGGAGATCCCACTTCTAGTTTCCTTCTTGCACTGGAAATAGAATATAAAATTCTTCCTTTCCAGAATCAAGGAATAGAATATAAAATTCTTCCTTCCTTGTTCGGGGAATAGAATATAAAATTCTTCCTTCCCCACACCCACTCTTTTTCCAAAGTTTACCAATTTAGGATTCATCCTAGGTATTTTATCCCGAAACCTAAGCAGGGATAAGCCTGCGCCTAACACGCGCTGCCGGTTTAGTCTTTCTCCGGAGAAGAAGACACCAGAGTTCGATTCTGGGGTATTTTATCCTGAAACCTAAGTAAGGATAAGTCCGCGCCTAACACGCGCGGCCGGTTAGTTCTTAACCGTTAAAAAGAACACCCGTCCACATATTCAACATTGTGGCTAGTTGTTATTAATAACACCGAAATCCATGCCTCATACTCATGGGGAATTTCATCCTGAATCCTAAGAAAGGATATGTCGAGGCCTAACACGCGTCGCCGGTTTGATCTTTACCCGTAGAAAAAGATACCAGAGTCTGACTCTGGGGACCTTTATCCCGAAGCCTAAGTAGGGATAAGCCAACGTCTAACACACGTTGCTGGGTAGCCTATTCCCATGACAATGGCAAAAGTCTACATATTCAAAGTTGTAGCACAAAGTCTAAGGGAGTTCATTCCTTTAGCACAACGTCACATGCGGAACGGATTAAAACAATCCGCACGTAAGCCCGACTCAAACGGTAGTCGGTAAGAGCACATCAAATCCGTTGAAGGCTGAGGATTTGCCAAAAATCCTAAGTCAACGTCTCATACACGTTGCTGTTTAGTCTTTTCACAGGAGAAAGACGAAGTCTACGTATTCAATGTCGTAGCACTAAAAGAGTTAACTCTTTTAGATTAACGTAACGTGTGGAACGGATTTAGACAATCTGCACGCTAGCCCGACTCAAACGGTAGTCGGTAAAGGCTAATCAAACCCGTGGAAGGCTGGGGGTTGGCCAAAAATCCTAAAGCCAACACCTAACACGTGTCGCCGGGTAGCCTATTCCCGTAATAATGGCGAAGTCTATGTATTCGACATCATAGCACGAAGTCTCAGAGAATTCAATCTCTGAGCGCAACGTTACATGCGAGCGGATTTAAACAAATCGCATGCTAGCCCGACTCAAACGGTAGTCGGTAAAGGCATATCAAACCCGTTGATGGCTGAGGGTTTGCCAAAAATCCTATGAGTATTGTGGTCAATCATTTCAAACGGAATGACGAATCATAATAAAGATAAAAAGGAGATTCACTAAAAGAGTCAAAAGTCAAAGTACACAGCAGATAAAATCAAACATCAAGCCCATGGCTAAAAATCTGCTGACTGAACTTAGACAGCTTATCATCATAAGCTTGAATAAGCTCAGCCCTAATCGACTCCTCAGTGGCGGCCGAAGTCTTCGCAGCAGTCTCTTCTGTCTCGGATAGCTTCTGCTTCAAAGACTTCAACTCATCGGACAAAGCCGTACAGGTCTGCTGGTCCTGTGCTTCTGTCATCTGAAGAATGCCAAGAGTCTCCTCTTCTTCGCGGAGTTCTTTTCTAAGCCGATCTATCTTGGTCCCACAAGAAGTAATAGAAGAGCGGAGCTCGGCAAGTGAAGATAATCTGGTAGCAAGGCCGGCCTCAACCCGGGCTACTCGGTCTCGCTGCACCTGAACCTCAAGACTAGCAAGGAGCTGAGTCTCGCGCAGTGACTGTAAATGAGTCTCCAGCTCAGCAGCAATGAAGGAAGAGGCTCCGGTATCTCGAAGCTCACGAAACATCTGAAGCTCATGCTCTAGGCAATCGATATCGTCAACTATGGCCTTCGCCAAATCTGGGTATCCTGCTTCCCTTATCAAGTTGATTCTGGAATTAAGTAGAGGTTTGAACTGGTGAAGTGAAAGTCCATCGTGAAAGAGCTTGCCGATCATAGCATTCACAAAGGAGAAGAAGGAACGAACGTCTATGCAGATGACGACCTTATCAGGATCGTCGTCAGATAACAACTCCTTCACTAAGACATGAAGACGAGAAGAACGCCCTACACAAAAAAGGGAGAATTCCGTCAAAAGTCTTAATAAAAAAAAAAGAAAGGGAATAACACTCTTCAATGAGTTAACTTATACCTTCTTCCCCTTGATCCGCTGGGGGTAGTGGAGGTGTAACGGCTGCAGATGTATCAACTGGCGAAGTTGGTCTCGCAGCTGGCTCGACAGGGTCTTTCTCAACAAAAGCTCCTGCCAGATCCAAAACGGAATTCGCAGAGGCGTTACATTATAGTTGCATTAGTCAAAATTGGCTAGTCCTATAATTAACTCAGAAAGAAGCACATACCTTCAAAGGAACCATCCTCAGGGTTTTCAGCGAAGGCGGGCTCAGAAAACATGTCTCCAGGTAGCTGATCCTCAATCTGAGGTGAGCTATATATATAGCGCATCATAGGAGTGTCCGCAAACAAGCTTCCCGCGTCGAAGTCATCGATGGAGAACTCTGACAGAAGAGCATATAAGTGCCAAAAAGAAGTAAAGAGACTACAATTAATGGAAGTAAGTTACCTTTCACGGGTACATTAGCCTCTTCATTTCCAAGGTTCATCTCTTGCAAATTATCTGAAGGAGCAAGAGGTAGAAGACAGTTAGAAGGTACACAAATTCATTGGTGTATCATCTAGAGAAATACGTTGTCAGTGTTAGATGTACCTTGATTCACGGAATCGGGTCCTACATTGCCCGCCGCTCCAATGTCAGCAACCCCTGCAGGCCTCTCTACAGGGGGTAGCGGATCAGACTCATCGGGAGATATGGGGATTGGATCAGGACTCATCTCATGCTCCTCACGTGTTCCTATATATAGAGAGAGAAGTATAATTCAATGCGCTGAGTAACCAGAGGAATAGTTCTCAGGATAATTGTTACCTCCATCACTGGCAGGATCATCACCAGCTAAGTCCGTATCGGAAGCTCGGGATGCTGCAGGCAGCTTACGGACTAACCTCTTCCGCCTAGCAGTAGGGATCGAAGGTCTCGCCCGAGGAGGAGGGTAGAACTCTTCATCGTGATCAGCTGTAGTCCCTGAAACATGGAATTATAGTCAGTTTCAATATTGCTAGAAAGTAGAAGGAAAAGATGAATAGCAAACCTCGCTCAGAAGAGCCATCACAATCTTCGGGATCTCCGCCGGAAGCCTCATCTGTAGAATGGAATGACCTATGGCCCTCTTCATCAAGTCGGCGAGTCTTATTCTGTATCCTCTGTGATCGAGCCCTTTCCCGAATCCTGCGCGAATCAACCCGAGAAGCTTCCTCGGCCTCTAGTTCCGCAATCGGCTTCACAGGGATGGTCTTGTTGGCTGCTAATAACCACTTGCAGCTCAAGAAGGTGAGATTCAACTGCCGATCAATACTCGGGAGGCTGAACCTAGCACCGGTACAGCCAGTCACGGTCCACAACCATGCACGAAGACCGTCCACCAAACCACTATGGGTCCGAAGCTGCTGGCGAGGATTCCCGATGTAAAGCTGATCGTAGCCAAACTGGCGAGCAAATCGACATGGTAGATATGGCTCTATGAAGCACTCATTCTTCACCCGGAAAGTTAGATAGCCGGGCCTGATGTTCACCAGCCAATTGAAGCAGCCAATGTCTAAGTGGGTCCGATTCTCTCTCGGCCTCTCATCGTCTGTCAAGCACTCACCGTATCGGCCGGAGAACTGCGGGAAGCAAGTAGAGAACGCCCAACATTTGTGGACCTGCAGCTGCTGTCGGACGTCAGAAAACCCGCGGCCTTCCCACCTACCATTTTCAAGCAACTGCAGCAGGGGGACAGAGTGATCTGTAGCGTTCGGCACCGACATCATGTCCGGACGGTGGAGGACGAACCAGGCCATCAAATAAGCGTAGGGAAACTCTACCTTAAGCGTGGGAATCTGACCTGGCAAATCGGTCTCCTTCCGTGTGAACGCACTGGAAAGCTGCCGAAGTCCTCGGTGAATGTTAGCCACCATCACCGGGAGAAGTGAGAGTTCCTTCTTATATGCGAGCTGAACTGCTGGGAAAAGTACCTCCAAGGGCAAGGCGTCCCCAGACTGGTATGGAACCACGCACTTCTTCAACCAGATAGCAAGAAAGCCGGCGAGAAGAGTCATCGGCTGAATCGGTGTGGTCGCGTGCCATAAAAAAGACCTGAACTTGGTCTTCGCAGGAAAGCCACCCTCAGAACTGCTGGTGGTATAGGAACGAGCATCAATCTTCTTCAGTAGATGATTCACCTCTGAAGGAGTGAGTGGGGCCAACTCACAAATATCCTCGCCAGAGCTGCTCTCTAAGTTCTTGAACAAATAGTTCGCGAACTGCTTCAGACTCACAGAGGCCTTCGTCCTCTTGGCTAAAGGCTCGGACTGCGCCAAAGCGATATGGTAATGGCAAGTAAGATCCCATAGAGTCTCGTAACGGTCGGGCATGCGATCCTTCAGCTGACCCAACTCATGACTGGAAGGGAAATACTCCTGGTATAACATCTGCCCCATGGTCAAGCCAGAAATCCTATGCATCTCATGAAGAGTCAAGCCCAACTCCCCCTGACGGGTCAGAAAAGTGTTCGAGTCTGGATTATACAACTCGAACAAAGCACAGAAATGCCTCAAACTGACGGGCAGGCCATACATGGTGGCACGAACGGCGGTATACAGACCGCAAGCATGCAACTCCTCGCCCCAGCGGCTCAAGACGTATGTCGTCATACGACTCCACCAAGACTTGTCCGCAGAGTGGACCCAACCATAAATCCTGTGACGAGTCGCAGGCATCTCCCGTCCTAGCGCAGCGAGACGATTCCTCAAAGTCGAAGCAGTGGCGAGAAATTCGTTACGCGGTGGTGCATCCAATCCCAACACTCCGGGATGCAATCCGGTGATGTGACTCCTGCTTGAACCAGGAGCTGCCTGGTGGGTAATATAGCCGCAATGTACGCTCTCATGATCCACTGTCAAACGCCACGACATCTCACGCGTCACGGCCTGACACCTGAGCTCAGTCAACGAGCGCTGTCGAGGAATTTCCGGCAAGTACATGAAGCCACCGCCGGTCTTGTGAAGCCATTGCTCAGCGTTGATGAACACGGCTTCTGGGTCATCAACAGAATCACCAAATAGGAAATCGCTCTTCCGGAGAGGCTGGGTAGAGCTAGCGTCCTTCACAAAAGGAGCATCTGTGATCAGCTGGCGAATAGCTCGATGACTACCCTCCCTCACCACCTGTACAACCTCAGCCGACGTGCCCGAAGCAAACTGAGGAATAGCTGGAATAGGGGAAGGATTGTCAGAGGTCGAATAATGATCGCCACGACGCCCATAGACTGCGTGGGCTGAGAACGATCCAGAAGGGTACCCCACTGCAGAATAAACAATTAAACACGGGTTAGTCTCGGTTATAAAAGGAAATTAAACTCATCTTACAAATAGCTGAGATAGAGTCATTTCTTTATAAAGGGTGAGACGATTTGGCCACATTGTGCAATCATAAGATAGGGTGCATCGAGGATCCCTGCCTTATGAAGCGCAATGCAGCGTCAATTCGCCCCCTTTATTTTGAGATATGGTTTTGGCCAAGCAAAACATATCTTTAAAGCGTCGATCCTCACCAAGGAGAATCAAGGCTCTTCCCGATTGCCTCGCCAAGGAGAACAACGTGGGGTAAACAGGGACCAATTCGCAAATTCTCAGAAAAAATGGGTTAATTTGCAAAAATTCCCAAAAATGCCAAAGCGTCGATCCTCACCAAGGAGAATCAAGGCTCTTCCCGATTGCCTCGCCAAGGAGAACAACGTGGGGTAAAAAGGGCAAATTTACAAATTTTTGAGAAAAAAGGACTAATTTGTAAAGTTTCCAAATATTGCCAAAAATGGCTCACCGGCGTAGGAAGGCGGCGCACCATCAGCTGACATGGCAGGGGAACGACCTCTCGAAGAACGCGGCATGACGAGCTGTAAAATAAATTAAAAGAGGTCAGATCTAGAAAAAAGAGCACTTTTTTATCAGATCTACACCCCTAAAAGATTAAATCGAGGCGTCAAATCACACCCTCGACCCTCACATATGATCCTACAAATGCATAAATTAAGTTGAGCATGAAAAAGATCAAATTTTGTGGAGGATTTACCTGAAGAAAGGCTAGAGATCCAACAAAAGTGAGACCTTTTTGGAAACTTTCAGCACACGCTCGAGGGGCCTGAAAGAAATTCTAAAAAAATTGGATTTTTGAGGGATTTTTCAGTCCAAGATCAAAAGGAAGCCTAGATCCAGGACAACTATCAAAGTTTCAAGAAGAACGGATGCTCGATGGAAGAAAAAATTCAAAAAAAAGAGGACAAGGGGGTTCGGCCGGCCCTAGGGAAAGAAAAGAAAAGAAAGAGAAAAGAAAAAGACCCCTCTTTTTATAGTGGACCAAGTTGAACCGGACCGGACCAAGTTGAACCGAACCGGACCAGTCCAAATCAGTTCAAAAGAGACTGAATCGAACATCGAAACGACTTCAAATCAACTGAGGGCCTCATTCTTGGTTTATTCCTGTTTCTCCCTCACATTCGGAAGGAGCGGAAGAATTTTTTTGAGCCAAATTACTGCCTTTTTTGGCTCATTTTCAAGCCGGTTCAGCTCATTTTGAATACGGAAACACTCCAATAAGGTATACGAGTATAAACCATTCCCTATTTTTATTGAGAAGTTCCTGGAGAATATTCTTCTAAAAATATTCTTAAGGATAACTCAATAACACGACGCCGGACAACGCGTCTCAAAAGAAGACTCGACGCCGACAATCGAAAGAAGGTTGCACGTTGAACCAACCAACAAAAGCTAATGATCGGAAAACTAAGGATCGACTTCAAGTTCAAATTCCGACGACGGTCAGACAATAAATGCAGCACCGGAATCCTCACAGGCGTTCTACAAAGCACTGAATGACCTGGTGGAATTGAAGGAAGCCAGAACAGAAGCCATTCCAAGGTCCCGTTATACCGACTCAAGGTTGGGACGATCACATCCAAAGTATTCCAGGCTCTTCTATAAAAGAACGAGACTGAAACACTTTGGAGGGGGTATCTGTAGGCGTATAAAATTGCCTATAGGTCCCTTAGCTTAGCTCAGCACGATGATTCGACAAAACAACGGACATTCGAGCGACGAAGCGACGAGGCACGTAAGCAACGGAATACGTTCGCGTGCGGGACCAAACCGACGGTTCGGAAAGTTAACGAGTCGTCCAACAAACAAAACGGACTTGAACTCAAACACCGAAGCGGAGCTACTGCCAAATGAAGATTCGGGGAATCGAATCAAGACCTGAACGAATCAACGAAAGGTCAAGGTGACAAGGCACATGAACAATGGAACACGTACGCATGTGGAATCGAACCAACGTTTCGGGGAATCACCGAGTCATCTAAACAAGAGCGAACTCGGTGATATAACGATCGAATCGGGACCAATCCCGAACTCGAACTCAGAAACAGATTAACTGCCATATTTGGAATCAAGTCAATTCCAGAAACCGAATCAAACCCGAACGACGGAGAACCGGAAACACCGGAAAACGACGAAACCAGCGCACCTGGGGGAACTCGGCCCGAACCGAACCACCCTAAGGTGGCTCGGCCCAAACCGAGCCACCCTAGGGTGGCTCGGTGGCCGAGCCACCCAGAGGTGGCTAGGCACAGTTCTGTGCCAAAGGCACAGTTTTGAGTGCCTATAAATAGGCCTGGCACTCGTTCATTTGAGAGGACTTTTTCTGAAACTTCTGAAGAGCCGAAACTCTGCCGGATTGCGACCTCAACTCGGATTGCGAAGGCTTGAAGACTTGGACAACCAGATCTACGTGACACTACTCCGGATCTAAGCTTGGCTCTTAGATCCCGAGATTAGAGCGAGCGTTTCCTTGGTGAAACGATCCCTCTCGGCTACTATCTCCTTGGTGGGATAGTACCCGTTATACCACGTAGATCTGTTCAGATCGAGATTGCGCGGTGGTCCACGGTACTCAACCCCGGCACAGGCGAAGAACCACACAAAGCGAGGGACCGTAAAACAGGAAACTCGTGATTTGTTCAAGGAAAGTTGTAATTTTCATTTCTTTATTTTGATTTTGTTGTAAACCGGATCTTATAAAAAGACCGGATCTCTTTGTAAACGCATAAAGTTGTTGCCAAAGTTGTAACAGAATCATCAATGAAGAATAACACAATTTCCCGCTCGAACAATCTGGCGACCACAGTGGGAGCCACCAGCTTCGCTGCCGAAGCTGGAGTGTCGCAGCCGCGGATCTCGATCCCGGTGGTGGAGGAGGTCGAATACGAATTCGACCAGCAGAAATACGAGGAGTACGTGTCCTCGTCCGGATCTGCCGCCTCCCCCAAGTCCAAGAAGTTCCAGAAGTTCTCCTCCAGGAGAAAAGTCCGTTGGTGTAATGAAACTGAGGCCACCAACGATGACCTCACCCCAACCGACGCCGAAGCTGCGTTAGGTGAAGTCCTACCGACCTCAAAGAAGGTCAAATCCGCCATTGAAGGCGTAGTGACTCTCTCCAAGAGAGCCCGCCAGAGGCAACGTCAACGCCTCGCGAAGCAATTCGCCAAGGCCATGGAGTCCGTTGACGGGGTCCGCTATCACGCGGACCTGAAGAACAAACGAGGCAAGCAGCCTCAACAGCAAATGCAGGGTGGTTCCTCCAAACCATCTACAATGGAATGGGTCCGTGTCAAACGGAATCGCTCAACGCTGGAGGAGCGCATCCGCAAGCGCCGCGCGTTATCCGCGCAAGCACGGGCCAAAGCTGAGGAAGCCCGTCGCAAACTACAGAAGGAGGTGGTCAAAAAAACGCCACCTACTCGCAAGATTTGGAGGCCAAAGTCTGAAGCGGTTCAGGCTAAGGAGCAAAACCCGCAGCCTCCAAAAGTTCGGACGCCGGCAAGTCAACCCAAACGGCCGGTGGTTGCCGCAACTACCTTGGGAGATCCCGCAGGACCATCCCAGAAGAGAAGATCAGTTTTGGAGCGCCTCGGCCCACTTCCGAAGGAACGAAGTAAAGCTCCAATTCAGGAACGCTTGGGGCCAGTGAAGAAGTCCCAACCAATACAGCATGCCGGGGGTCGCCGCAACCCTCAACACTTGGAGCAAACCGCGGCACCCAAGCGCACAACTTTGCGCATAGAAGTGCAAGATTCCGCTGAAGATTCACGTCCACAAAGACGCGTTTCAAGGCGTATAACTCTCGAGAGCTCGAAAAAGACAATTATTCCTCAGAAGGAAACGTTGTCATCTGATGACGACAACGTTATACCTGAGAGATCGTGCCAACACACGATAGCTTGCTCTGACCTCCAAACAGATGAGCTGTACTATCGTGCCGGGGGTACGAACAAATCTAGAAAGAGGAGCCCTCGAAGATTCGGGAATCTATGTCCTTGTTCAAATCTTATTCGGGCAGTACTGTCTGAATGCAACTGTGTAAAGACAGTCCCCGAAAGAGTTTCCGTGTTTGAGAGACTCAGCAATGAAGCGCCAAAGCCAAGGCCCAGGCGTTTCCGAAGAAAAAGAACGATGGTCAAGGACGGCGAACATTCAAGGGTCACTGCCAACATGACCAGCACAGGAACAACGGCTCAGGATAACCCCGAGACGATTCCAGAAACATCCCGACCCAGGACTCGTTTACAATCTGGGGCTATCATTCGCGCAACGTATGGTAGAGTCCGAACAAGAGTACCGTCAGGAGATGAAGAATCAGATGCTGGCTCCGCAGTGGCGTCTGATAATACAGTGTCCAGTGAGGGACAGCCCCGCGAGTCGCTCATGATAAGCGCGGAGCAGGTAGCCAAGATGCTTGAAGATGCCATGGCCAAACAACAAGAAACCTTTAGGTTCGAGATGCAAATGGCCATGCAGAATATGAGAGAGATGCATGACCAACAACTTCATGCATTGAGGCACCAACAAGGCGAACCAAGTCAGCCCAACCAGAACAACCTGGAGGAGGAGGGCACAAACGAAGCTCGCAACGCTAATAACCCTCCCATCAATCCAGGGAGTGGTAATGATAACACCAGTGAAGACACAGGTGAAAGCCTAAAAATTAAGAACCTCGAGAACAAAATCAACACATTGATTTCTGCTCAAGAGACCAAAAAGACAGGCATTCCCTGTCCCTACCCGAGAGAGTGGGAATCGATCCCATATCCGGCGAAGTTTAGTCTAATTAACTTCACGCCGTTTAATGGGATGGGTTCACCAACTCAGCATTTGATTTATTTCAAATCGCACTTGGGAGTCATCTCAGGTAATGAGCCTCTGATGGTACGGTCATTCGTTGGCACTCTTCGCGGAGCTGCCTTCGATTGGTATCGTCGCCTCAAGCCAGGAAGCATAAACAGCTGGGATGACATGGAGTCGAAATTCCTCGTGAATTTCTTCGACGACGACACCGAAATCTCAATCGGGTCGTTGCTTGATGAAAAGCAGAAAGACGGAGAACTAGTCGAGGTCTTCGTCAAAAGGTTCCGGAATAAGGCGATGAATTGTCGGGACCCTATCAGCGAGGAGTTCATCCTCCAAACCTGCCACAACAACCTCTCACTGGACGTTTTGGAAGCAATGGGCACAGCTCCGTCCAAGACATGGAAGGACTTGAAGGTCCGAGGTGAGCAAGCTGAGCGGTTCCTTAGGAGAAAGAAGGCGGAGAGAGGCCAACCGGCTACAAATCCTCCAAAGCAGAACTTCAATCAGAAGGGAAAAGGTAAAGCTCAGGTTAATGCTGTTGATGCTAATCAAACCTTTCAATTGCAACCTCAGCAACAGCAACAACAGCAACAACAGCAACAACAGCAGCAACGAGCTCCGCAGCAATCACAGCCACATTGGCAGCAGCGGTCTCAGAAGCAAAAGTCTTCGGAGCCGAGATTTCCTAAAGTCTACTCCTTCAAAGATGACGAAGTTCCCGGCATCTTCAAATATCTGTTGGAGAACAACAAAATCCAACTGCCTGCGATTGTGGATCATGAAGGAGCCACCAAGGTGACAGACCCGAGGTACTGCGCGTATCACAGAGCGGTTCACCACCCTACGAAGTCCTGCTACCACCTTAAGGACAAGATCCAGGCTTTGATCGATGTAGGAGTCATAACTCCGAAACCGGCCAAGAATGTGGGAGCAAATGCAGTGTCCATCAGTTTTGGATCGGTGCCTACAGATTGGTTCGAGCCTAAACGCGTCACCAAAGTCGGGATGAAGACGGTGAACGACGATCCGCACGGACAACGCCAAAAAGGACTCGTGCCGCACACAGCTCCAAACGGTGAAATTTTTTGGGTGCACCCCGACCTAATCGGAGATGAACAATGGGCTGGATCGTCATCCAAGAAGAAGTCCAAAGGGAAAGGGAAGTCTTGTTATGGAGTCTCTGCTATCCCGGGTGAAGAGGATGAAAGGATCACCACTTTTCCACTCTCCGACGAGGAACATGAGGTCTTTACGACCCGAAGTGGGAATCAGTACCACTTCAACTATCCGTCACATAGTGAACAAGCAGCTAAGCTAGGAGTGACAAAACAGGGACCAGCCAAGACTATCACAGAGATGGGGGTGATCCCAATTCCCAAACCGGCTGAAGATATTCGACGACAACCGGTTGACAAACAGAAGGAAAAGAGGCCCGAAGAGGTACAGAATCCGAAGCAGTCTCGTTTCAGTCGCCCGATTGGAAAAGACAAACCGGAGAGTTCAAAAAACCCTCGCGCCTTCGACATTATGGCTCAGCTAGCTAATATTCCAGCGCGGATAACATTGTACGAGCTGTTGCGGTTATCCAAGGAGACTAGAGAAGCCTTGCAGGAAGCCCTGGCAGATTCAGAAGCATTCCTCACAAGGGTCAAACCAGTTCCTGAAGAACTGGATATGCTAGCCCAACAGTGCAATGTGGCAGCTAAGAACATTCCCTGCATCACCTTTACCAAAGAGGATATGCAGACGAAGAATTCAAACCACGATCGGCCCCTGTACTTCGTCGGCTACATTGGCTCCAGCGAAGTCAACCGGATCCAAGTAGATCCGGGTTCCGCTGTGAGTATTATGCCACTTCGACTGATGCACAGCCTTGGCATTCCAGTCAGCAAGTTGGCGTCTACGGGCACAGTTATATACGGATTCAACACCAGCGGGTCAAGACCTTTGGGTAAAATCCGGATAAAGTGCCAAATGGGCGATTTAAAGACGGAGGTCACGTGCTACGTGATTGATGCTGAGACATCCTATAACTTACTATTGGGTCGGCCTTGGATCCATAGTAACGTTATAGTCCCCTCCACTCTACATCAGTGTTTGAAATATGTCGACACTGATGGAAGAGTTAGGACGGTGGTCGCGGATAAGCAACCATTCAAAGGGTACGAGAATTATTTCACAGATTCTCTCCTTTATGGTAATGAATCCGACACGGAACCATCGGTCCAAGGCACGGACAGCGGAGAAGAAGCTGATTCCGAAGCCGGATTCGATTACAATGGTGGTTTTGTTTTTAATGACATTGTACCCTTTGTAATCAATCTCGACGACGAACAGTCGTCAGATGGCGGTTGTAACTGGCAACTTGCCGAACCTGAAATAAATAATGGTTTAGAGTACTCCTTGTCTTTTGATGATGTGATAAAGGGATTGTACGATAATCCCGAATTGTGTATGCCGCTCCGATCGTCGTATGTAACGAAGAAGCGTCTCCAGCACTCTTTCGGAACAACTCAAATTATTCCCGCCAAAATAGGGGGACAAAAAGAAGTGATCTTCGGTAAAGGAGAAAGTCGTCCGGTGCCAGATCATTTCCTAAGAGAAGATGAAAATGGTGACAAATCCGGTTTGCATTTGTCTAAGTACAGTCCAGAAGCGCGCAAGCTCATGGAAAGACAAGGGTATGATTTCACACTCGGAGAAGGTCTATACTTCGATCGAGGCTCCCGTGTCCCAGTCAAAGCGGCATATGTCCCAAAGGGTAAACCGGAGGGCTATTATCGTCACAAGAGGGGCTTAGGCTACGTTTCGTCAGATGACGAATGTGGCTGGCAGATCATCGATCAAATTGCTAACAAAGCCAAGGATGGGCACCTAGCAGAAGCTTCAGGATGGGATTCCGACTCAAGCTTAGGAGAGATGTTTAAGACTTTAATGTCTAACATGACCTCAGCCGATCCAGCCACGTTGGAAGACGATGATCAAATGCCAACATGGGAGGACCCATGGATCCATCACTTAAGCATGCAATACGGTGACAGGTTCGAACAGAGAGAGCCACCCACTGAAGACGAGGTAGTCCAAATCAATATGGGTGATGAAGCCAATCCAAAACCCATATTCATCAGTGGTAGTCTTCCATCAGATGAAAAGGAGGAATTAATTGCCTTGATCAGAGAATATATCGACGTCTTCGCCTGGAACTACGAAGACATGCCAGGGCTCGATCCCAATGTGGCGATGCACCGACTCGACATCAAGCCGGATGCCAAACCTGTCAAGCAACAGCAAAGACGGTTTCGTCCGCAGATCATGGAAGCCATCGAGGCTGAAGTTAAAAAGTTGATCGACTCAGGGTTTATCCGGGAAGAACAACATCCAGACTGGTTAGCCAATATCGTTCCAGTCATGAAGAAGAATGGCAAAATCAGGATTTGCATCGACTTCAGGAATCTGAACGAAGCATGTCCAAAAGATGATTTTCCTCTCCCAATCACGGACGTCATTATCGACAATACGTGCGGATTCGAAAGAATGTCCTTCATGGACGGCTTTTCGGGGTATAATCAAATCAAGATGCACCCGGATGACGAAAAGCATACGGCATTCAGAACGCCCCTCGGTATTTTCTGCTACACGGTGATGCCATTCGGTCTGAAGAATGCAGGTGCCACATACCAGCGAGCGATGACTAAGATTTTCCAGAAACACCTCAGGAAAACAGTTGAATGCTACGTTGATGATTTGGTGGTAAAAAGCCGCAACAAGGAAGATCACATCAAAGACTTGAGAACAATGTTTGATCTCATGCGGAGTCATCAATTGAAGATGAATCCCACAAAATCCTTCCTCGGAATGTCCAGCGGAAAATTCCTTGGATTCGTCGTCACCACTAAGGGCATACACATCGACCCAGACAAGGTAAAGGCAATAAATGAATTGCAACCCCCGAAGAACCTAAGGGAACTCAGAGGATTGCAAGGGCGTCTGGCGTATATCCGGAGATTCATTTCAAATCTTTCTGGGAAGTGCCAACCATTTTCGAAGCTAAACAAGAAAGGCGTATCGTTTATTTGGGACGACGCTTGCCAGAAGGCATTCGAAGATATCAAGGCATATCTAATGAATCCACCTGTTCTTGTCGCACCAAAATCAGGTAAACCGTTCTTGATTTATATCAAGGCGATGAACCATTCGATAAGTGCTTTATTAGCACAAGACGATGATAATGGTCACGAACAGGCAGTCTATTATTTAAGTCGGACTTTGATAGGCGCCGAGTCTCGATACCCTATGATCGAGAAAGAATGTCTCGCACTGGTATTCGCA
>BQKN01062476.1:0-13817 GCA_022839385.1 Asparagus kiusianus
CCCTCCCTCAAAATCTCTCTCCCTCTCTCTCCTCTGCTATCGGGTGCCCTTGGGCACCCGGTAGAAAAACCGATAATTTTTATACCTTTATCAATGCCTCCTAATCTTTTGGTTTAGGTGCAATCACCATTTTTTGTCCTCATCCCAACCACAACCAAATTCATTGCCGAGTATGTAGTTAAGGCAATATTGCTTCTTCAAAATTTTATAACGTCTTTGTATTTGTGCGCGTGATTTATCTCTATCTTCTTGTCCAGTCCTAATTTTGTACTCATTGGTAACATTTGCCATTGCTCGGTTGTAAAGTGCCCTTCATTATTCTTTCCTTTAAGGATCATTTCCTTAAATACTTCCAACAAACAAAAATCTTCAGTTGAAATCTAATTCCTAGCTTGAGGTCTAGGCTGTCCACCTTCAAATTGAGTTTGCGCTACCATGTTCCTCTTGGCCATTCTACATCAGTAATGAGAATTTTTAAAAAAAATCAATTTGACAATAAATTGACAAACTTAGTAAGGTTTATAGCAATTTCTTTAAAAAAGCTACTACATTTTGACAAACTTAGGTTAGTTGTGAATTCAAATAAAAACATGGTTGTAGATAATGATTCTCTAACCCCCCTATCAATATTATATCACATATGATCCTTCATCAACCTTATCTCTCGTCTACATCTTAGGTTGACACTATACTAAAATTTTCTACACAGACACATGTATATAAATTATTATTGCATTCATTCCCAACAAAAATATAATCCTCTAAACAAAAACATAACTAATAGTCATGTTTCATTTAACCACTTCTCCATACAATATCACATGTATATAAATTGTTATTGCACTTCTTTCTTATTTTTAAATTTCACTCCTTCTGTATAATTTTCTTAGAGGCTCCATTCTTAGTCAAAGGCTCATCTCCGACTCTAATTTGACCCAATGGACCCTTTAAGCTGGTCCTTAGACCCATTCTAGATATGTAAGCCTAACCCAATGAAACCCTTGCCAAGACCCAACGAAACCCTTGCCGATCTCTACGACCACACACTTCCCTCAATACTCGTCCCTCTTGTGGTTATCTACTCAACACAATCACATATAAATGCATCTTGCATCCAATCCACATTCAATCTTGTGGCCGCTAATCGGTTTATTCTCATATTAACAAAAAAGCATGCATTTCTTTAGAACTCTATTGACTTCATAAAAATAAAAATCTACTGGCAACACAAAAATCTTTTATACTATTACATATAAAACAGACTAGCAAGACTCGGCAGTAAATATAGACTACAATTTGCTTCATAATCATATGAATACAAGTTAAATAAATGAATATTAATGTTTGAATGAAATCTTAAGCAAACATACATTAGCACTTTCTTCCTTTTACTTGAGATTAGTAGTAGGCATTGTGGGAGAAAAGTGAAAACCCTATTATAAGAAAACAAAATTTCCCTCTTCTCTATCTTTTCCCTCTCAAATTTCCCTCTAAACTTTTCCCTCTGTCAGTTGCTATAGATAGCTTTGTAGTTTCCCTAATCAGAAAATAGTTGCTAAAATATCTTCCCCAAATTTCTTTTCAAAATTTTTATTTTTTCCATCCTCTATCCTCGTGTGAGAAGGCACATGTCTTGTTCCGCCTTCTCACTCGTAATAGTAACCCCATCATAAGGGCGGGTTTACTCCAATTAACTCTCTTGAAGGATTTATTAACCCGTTGACTATTTAAACTCATTTGGAAGGTTAAAGACGGGTTAAACCCACTTGACCACTCTCTTCACCGGTAGCCAAAGGGGGCCTTAGGCCTCATGTGGCAAAGGGTTAATGAAGATGGGTTAAAGAGAAGGATTAATGTACTTAGCCCATTTGATAATCCGAAGGACTAAATTATTAACCCGTTAAATAAGTTTTATTTTAGCCCTTATGATCAGTTTTAGTGTTTGGGACTAACAATGATTTTGACTATTTTCTTTATAATTAGAAGGGTTAACTCTTATTCCATCTAAATAGGAGTATTAGTAAACCCATCATTTTGAGGGGTTAACTCATTTTAAGCACTCTAGAGGGGTTAACTTAACCCTTCTATATTTTTTATGTTTGGCAAATTATGGAGGGTTAACTCACTTTAACCCTTATATAGATTTGTTGTGTTTGGCAGGTTAAGAAGGGGTTAAGTCTCCTTAACCCCTCACTTAACCCTTTGCCAAACGGTACCTTAGGGAATAGTTAAATGGGTTTATATATGTGTGTGTAATTCCGACATACAAATTGGATGACACTATTCATTCTTCTTGTGCAAGTTGCTTGAACATCTGGTGGATCTCATCCACAATGCATTCTAAAGATTTATGCCTACTTATTTGTCTTCTAATGGTGGTAAGAAGTAGATACTATTTATCCTTTTCCTCTTCTTGTTTTTTCTTTTTTCTAAAAAATAAATAGGGCAAGGTTTTTTTTTTTTTTTTTGAAGATAAAATAGGATAAGCTACCCTATTCAAAATATGTTTAGACCACTAGTTTGTTAGGACTATGTCCGTGCAATCAACTTAGTTTGATGAATAACAAACTTTTATATTGGTCTAATATATATTTTAGATGTTGTATATAAATTATAAGAACTTAGAATCAAGTTTAGAAGTGTATAAAATATGTGACAAGTTAATTGTAGTTGATTCTAAAAAAAATATCAGGAGTGAAAGCCAATTGTGGCCATATAGGAGTGTCCATCTCGTTGCCATGAATCCACAACAACAAACAAAACTCAATTCAAGGATGTATAGCTCGAAATATGAATCGTTTAATTAGCAAGACAAGGTCGAAACAGCCAACATCAGATTGGAAACATGCATCAAGGTTGAAACTTGCACGAGCCATAACTTTGACTTGGTAATTAGAATTACTATTAATAATAGATTTTCGGAAAGATCTCGGTCTGATCTATAAACCATTGATGGTGCTATCAGCCATCAATGATGAAAACATTCAGAGATGTGCATATCATCGATGGTGACAATTTAACCATTGATGGTGATAACTTGACCATCGATGGTTGATCGTCATATTTGTGATTTTTGATCTGTTTTGAACTCAATTTTAGTTGTTCATTGTCAAGGCATACATGCACTTTTCTCAAGATTTTCAAAAGAGTCTCTGACCTATAATCAGAGAGAAAAAGAAAGAGGAAGAGGGGGGGGGGAGCTCTAGGGTTTCAATTTAGTGAAAAATGTTCTTGGCGTAGTTCTTCATCATCCGATCATTGACCTGCAGGGAGTGCTGCCCTTGGACTTCATCATCATTATTGTTCTTTATCGAACTTTTCTCATATTATTTGGAGAACTATTTGCAAAATCAAAAGGCTATGAGATCATTATAGTTGTGCTTATTTGATATTTAACCTTTGTATTAAACTTGTTTTTATGGTATAGTCAATCTAGGGTGATTTGAGGGTTTACAGCATAGTCAACCCACGACTGAATTAAGGAATTGATCAGTAGGTATGGTTAGGGATACTTGTGTTTGAAGAGTTTAGGTCAGAAGACTAATTTGAGAGAAACTAGAGTTTCGGTCCTATAAACCTAGTGAACCGAATTTGTGATTCATGAGAACCTCCATATAGTTTGGAGGTCCCTTCGTGAGAATGAAGAGTAGATCTAGGATTATTTATCCAAACCATTATAAAATCTTATGTGTTATGATTATGATTATTACTGTGATTATTGCATTGCTTATTGCTTTATTATTAATATTTTATTTCTGTTATATAATCTTCATTTATCGAAAAATAATAGGCAATACTATTCACCTCCTCGTGGCTTGCATCCCAAATTCAACATAATTATACAACTAATCCTTTTTACAGTAGTATAATTAGTAAAATAGGTATGTCGTGGTCTAGAAGGAAATTTATTTCGCCGACTAACTCATCCACGATCTCACACCATAATATCTAGCTAGTTTATGGGATAACTTAAGTTACTTAACTGAAAGTCTCACGCGCAAATCCAGACAAGAATGGAATGAAAAAGAACAGAAAAAAGAAAGAAATAACAAGATACATAGGCACTTAATTTTTAGGAAAAATTGCTTCAAGGCCTCCAAACCTAAAAAGTTATGTGCCCCAGCTCCTCATACTTTTTGTAATATGCTGCATCCCCTAAAATTTAAAAAAAATATACCCCAGCTCCTCCAGCTCATGATTAGCTGTAGGCTGTCGAAAAATTACTACAGATAGCTAATCCCCATCAAACACCAATGATAAAAGTTATAATCTGACGGCTTTCAGAATACTACAATTTGAAAACTTTTACGTAGATTGATGAAAGCTCTAATTTAACAACATTCACAATCAACGTCGGGGGTTACAATCTGACGAGTCTCTTATTTTCAAGGAGCCAAGACGAATGTTATAAGATAACGATCTTTGTAACGCTCTAGCAAAAGAGACTACAAATTAACGGTCTCTTCAAAACAAAATGCTGATATCTCTCAAACCGTAAGGAATTTGGCAAAATAGATGGGAGAAAACCAAACCCTTTGGGTTGGTTTAGTCGGCTTCGTCTTGTCGAGATAGTTAATTTTCATATATAATTTATCTAATTCCGACTTACGGTTTGAAAGTTATGACATGTTCTTCGTAACAAGTTATGTTCTGAAGTCCGTCTGCAAGACTGGACTTTGCCTGAACATTGGACTTAGTCTAAAGCTCGCTAAGCTCGCCTGAGGCTCGCCTCTGTGTTCCAGAGTCAAAACAAAGAGTTCATCTCTACGTCCCAATAATAAAACATAGGGTTCATCGTTGCGTTCCAGATCCAAAACGCATGGTTCATTGCTATGTTTTCAGCCCGAAACACAGGGTTCGTGGCTACATTCTAGACTCAAAATGCATAGTTCATGGATGCGTTCCAGAGTCAAAATGCAGAGTTCGTGGCTGCGTTCCAGAGTCAAAACGCAGAGTTTGTGGCTGCGTTTTCAGGCTCAAAACGTAGAGTTCGTGGCTGCGTTCCAGACTCAAAACGCAGAGTTCGTGGCTGCGTTTTTAGGCTCAATACAGAACACATAATTCGTGCCCAACTCTACGTCCCAAGTGCAGAATGCAGAATTTGTGCCCAAAATAAAATTCTTGCATTTGACTCGTTCAAACACGAGTTGAATGGTTTCAAAACCGTTTTCCACGATTTGAGGGGATTACTCCCCCAATTATTAGCAAATTAAGGGGGCTGTTACATTCCTTAATCCCCTATAAATAGCGAAAAACTCAATTGAGATCGGATCTCCAAGGGGATCGACTTTTTGCATCCGTCATATCACATAAAGAGAGATCAGCATCTGTGTTCTTGGAGATCTTGGAGCGTTCTTCAGCAGCAAAGGTCTTGGAGCTTGGTGTTTGGCTTTAAAATCGATTTTCGTTTCAAATTAACTCTGTTACAGAGTTTAAACTTGCTCTGAGTTCTTAAACATGTTAAATGATAATAGTTAATAGATTGTAAATATCAGTTAACAGATAATGAATTATAGTTAATAGTTTACAAATAGCAGTTAACATATAATTGATTATAGTTAACAGTTTACAAATAATAGTTAATAGATAATGAATAATAGTTAACATGATAAAGATGTTAATTAACAGATTATAAATAACAGTTAACAGATAATGGATTATAGTTAACAGTTTACTAAATATAGTTATTAATTTACCCATTAAGGTTAACATGTTAACATGTTAAATGAGAACGTTCACACATAAGCGTGATATATAACCCCTGCATTTTATATTTTACTTTAAAGAATAGTTAACATATTAATGCGATAGCAAATTTGTACAACATTTATATATCATGCCCTGGTTACAGTTCATATATATATATATATATATATATAAGAATTTTAGGTCATATACACGTTAAATGATAACAATTAACAGACTACAAATATCAGTTAACGGATAATGTATTATAGTTAATAATTTACAAATATCAGTTAACAGATAATGTATTATAGTTAATAATTTACAAATAACAGTTAAAAAATAATTAATTATAGTTAACAATTTACAAATAACAGTTAACAGATAATAATTAATCGAATCTGAAAGATCTCTCAAATAAACCAAACACAAAGGCTTGTTATTCAAAGCAATGATATCTCCATGGTCCCTCTCAATGCACTCCTCAAACTCCATCACAGTCGAAACATAGTCCTTCGCCACTACGAACTCCAATGCTTTATTCCTCCCTATCAAATTCTCAAACTCCACCGACTCCCCTTTCTTCAACCCTTCAACTCTCAAAAACAACGCCTTTGCTCCAACCAAATCCCCAGTCTAAAGCTGAATATACCCTAACTCCAATGCTTACAACAGATCGAGCTCAAAACAAAAACCTCCCTCCTCCTCCAACACTCAAACTCCTATGATCCCTCTCGAACCCTCGCCCTCACAAAATCAAGAAGCTCATACAACCGATCCACAGTCTTAGCGTGACTATTGAGCTGCTGTGGGAGCTTGGCGTAGAGATACCGCACCGCCAACGGTATCATGGATCCGAATTGATTTGGGTATGTTTTGGGGTAAATTTTTTAGCGGTATTTAGTGGAGTTAAAGGGGAGTAGGGTTTGGATCTCAAGGGAGGAGGGGAAGAAGTTACGAAGCTTGAAGAGCGTCAGGGGGTTGAAGGTGAGGTGCTCATGGGGGGTCGAGAGGTGGTTCAGGGGGCAGGCGGCGGCAACCTAGTTAGCGACGGAGCACCATTGGTCGCAGGAGGAGAGGCCGATGAGGGATGCGAGTTCATAGCAAAGGTTGGAGGGCGAGGTGAAGAGGATGGCAGAGAAGAGGGGAACACCGACGGTTGAGGGCGTTTGGATTTTGAGATGATGACAGAGGAGGAAGAGGAGGAAGAAGAAGTTGGGCTTTAGGGAGATGACGGTGATTTTGGGGAGGGGTAAAGTTAGTTTTTTGGGTAAAATACATATAAAATTGGGCAAATCATGAGCTGGAGGGGCTGGTGCGTAATTTTTTCAAATTTTAGGGTCTGCAGCACATTACAAAAAGTATGAGGTGCTGGGGCACATTGCATTTTAAATTTTAGGGCCTTGACACAAGTTTTCCTAATTTTTATTCTTTTTGGGCTTGAAAATAAACGTTATTTTGATTTTGAAGGATAAAGTAGTGTATCAATTACATCTACACATAACCCGCTATATTTATCTATGACAGAAAAAATTAAGGGATAGCATATCAAAATCCCACCTAAGGGTGTTGAAAACACTCTCTTTCCTATCTCACAATTTAAAATCCTTATGACCAACTTCTTTTTTTATTAATTAACTAGGTGGAATGTATGTGCAATGCACGTAGTCAAATATTATAATTGTTGATTTTTAGTTTATGTCTTTACTATAACATAGTTGAAAAAAAGTTTATGATTATCATAATATATTAAAAAGTTTTATATTTTTCAATATATTAAATCTTGTTGGTTTCAACACTTTACCTTTCATATAATTAATGAGGTTTAAAGTCTTAAAATATTAATGATCTACGAGTAATTTAATGATTTGGAATTCTACTTTTAAAATATTAATGATGTAAGCACCAATATCTTAAAAACTATTATTATTAATGAAAAAATAAATCTTGATTTCATCAACATAAAATGGTAGGTTTTATCTGGTCATAGAGGATTTTGTTTAATTATAAAGATATCACTCACACCTATTGTCTACTTCCACTTTCTATTATCTAGCGACGGAGTATTATAGATATTCAAAAAAAATTTAGAATTTTTAAAGTTAAAATGTGTAAATTCAATCAAGAAAGAAAATATAAATTATGTGACCAACTCTAAAATCTGATATTATAATCTTCCTAAATCTTCTCAACTAATTAATTAATTTATCAAAACGATTACTCTCTATTTTTGGAAAACTATAAAATATAATCTGAGAATAATTTAAATATATTTTGTACACATATGGATTATATTTTAACAAAATAATTTAGATCTATCCAATATTGAACAATATCCAAAATTTTAGGTTAAAGAGTTAAGAGAATCTAATAACACTTATATCCAAAATATATGCTTCATAAAGATGAGACATATAAAATGAGCAACTTAATTTATTTTGTTAAATAATTTATTACGAATCATAAAAGATAAGGAGAACCATAAGGATCACAGAGTCATTCCAAATAAAGATTAAATTTCTCGATGTGAATTTTATAGCAAAAAATTTTTAGAGATACTGATAGACTTGCTATAAAATTCACTCTTATAAGATTGATATCACATGTGTCTTAAATTGTGTTTTGTTTAAGGGTTAATTTTAGAAAACTTCCCCTCAACTATGTGAGAAATGTTAAAAAATCCTCCCCTCCCTCCCACCTCCAAACTACTTGAAATGAGTAGATCTTTATTCGTCAAATTTATGATATTATAGTTAATCTATCTCAACTTCAAATTTTTGATTTAACCCTATGAACTTTTCTCAATTAACCCATCAAAACTAATATCGTTGAGTCGAATTCATTATGTATTAAGTACTTGACTTGGAAAGACCAAAATATCCCTCAACCATAAAAAGAATTAGCTTGGTTTTTTCTAGATAAAAGAAAAAGTAAAGATTTAGAGGTAAAAAGAACTGTAAATTGGTCGTAATACTTTTATTATCGGTTAAAAGTTTCTTTTTAACTAAAATGGTTTTCTTCAATAGGGCATTTTGACAAAATCATATATTAAAGTCTTTTACATTAAGGGGGTTTGTTAAGAGATGTGTAAAATACCAGGAGAGTTTTAATAAGACATTAAGTCGAAGGGTGTTTTCTAAAATTATACTAAAGTTGAGAGAGAGGTTATCTACAACACCTCTATAGTTAGGGAGCTCTGTCAAATTAAATTAGTTGAGTGGTTTTTTAAGATATTCTCCATAGTTGAGAGAGTTTTTAAAAAATTAACTATTCCTTTAAATTTAGCTTATTTACATATTTGTCCCTTAAATATTTTATAATTCAATATTAGTCCCTAAATTATAAGCAATTTTAAATTTTTAAGGGAATAATATAGAATTATTAGAGATTTAAAATCAAGGAAATGATATCTAAATTACCTTTAAATATTGCTCTTATAGGCAATATATAAAAATATCAGCCGATATATCGCTATATCGACTGATATAAACAATTAAATACTTTATCTTGATAATATTTATGGTTTTATATTGTTTTCTTTTATTTGGGGATTTTTTCTCATATATCGATCATTATCAAAAATATTGGCTGGTATAACAAAATCGAGTCATTTTTAATTTAATTGTAGGCTTGGTATTAGGTCATGTTTAGAAACCAAAACTAAAAGCACAAGTCACAAAAGCCACAATTCACATCCCAAATCTCTCCGCTCCCAGCTCTCCTAAATCTTAAGCATATATCTTGATGCAAATTCTTATGTTAAAAATTCACCAACATCAGAGACTATAGATTACAATGTTATATTATGTATGAGCGTTATCTTATATGACATCTAGATATTTTTTACATAACCCCGATTATTACAATCTAATGTCCATGGATTTTATTTTTCTAGCATTTATATGATGCCCAATATTTTGTAGTAGTCCTTCGAAAGCCTCTTCTAAAGCTTTCCAAGCAAAGTATATAAATTCAGAAGTAATTCAAAATCTTAAGATTATTTAACATATGATGCTTTAATTTTCCCACATCTCCTATAGTATATAAATATAATCTAACCCTCTGGCCTCATATTATATGATGAATATTATTTATCAAAGGGATTACATAATATTTCTCATGGTTAACAAATATTTTAAATCTTTATTGGCTTAATTAAATTAATTACCTTACAGTTTATAAAAGTTTTAATTACATACCTCCACTTGTAACTTGCCACACTTAAATATCCTAATGTTTTTTAAAATTGCATGTTTGTATCTTCTATACACAAGAATAATATTTTTAATTTTCCTATATGAATGTAATGGTGTAATTTTAGGATAATTCTATATTTTCTACTTTTTCTATTAATAATTTATTAACATGCAATTTTCCTATAATAACATTAAAAGTTTTAGGGACCAAGTTAGACAAACATGAAGTGGCATATAATATGATTAATTAACAATAATAATTAATTTAGTTTAGTTAGAATTAAAATATAATATTAAAAAAAAGAGTAATATAGTCCATAGAAAGTTTTTCTACAACTTCCTCTTTTAAAGGGAGTATGATTCTAAGTGAAGTACATAATTTCATTTATAATTCAAAATCTTAAGACTTATTTAAACTATGATGCTTAAAAATTTCCACATATTTTTTATTATATAAATCTAAGCTAAGCCTCTGGCCTCATATTATACGATGAATATTATTTATCAAAGAAATCACATACTATTGCTTGTGGTTAACAAAGTCTTCAAATCTTTATAAGCTTAATTAAACTTAAATACCTTATAGCTCATGAAAGTTACACTCATATATCTCCACTTATATCTTAATGCACTTAATATCCTAATATTTTCTAAAATTGCATGTTTGTACTTATACACGATAGAATACTCTTTATAATTTTCCTATGTGAGTGCCATGATATAATTTTAGGACAATCCTATATTTTCTACTCCTTCCAAAATAATTTTTTAACTTACAATTATCTATTAATATAGTATTATGCATTATTCATAATTAATATGAGAGTTTTACAATAACATTGGAAGTTTTAGGGCCAAGTTAAACAAAATTGAAGTTGCATGTAATATGATTAATTAATAATGATAATTAATTTAGTTAATATATGATTAGAATATAATATTAAAAAAATATAGACAATATAGTTCATGAAAAGTTTTTCCACAACTCCGATTAATGTCCATATCTTTACATGTAAATGGAAGCTTTTATTTTAAACTAAATAAATTCAGAAGGCTACATTATATAATAAGAATGGTCTATGATATTAAATGTGCATTCAAAGGATGTCAACAATTTAATCTGTGTACCAATCCTTAAATTTAATAACCAAAAAACTAGCATTCATTTGGTTCTCATTCAATGTCATAGACCTAGAAGCACTTATACTTTGATCGGTTGTAGAGTTGCCAGTTTTACTTTAGAGCTTGTTTGGATTGAGGGGAATAAGGGTGAAGGGAAGTTAGGGGAACCATTCACCTTGTTTGGGAACATTTAGGAGGTGAAGTTATTCACCCTACTTCCCCTTGGTTCATCCCATAATAGTATAAAATTTGTTACCCCCCAAATTAGGGTGTAACCAAGGGGAAGGGAACTCCATTCCCTTCCCTTCTATTCTCTCACTTAGTTTCTCTTAACTTCTCTTAACCCCATTGAAATCCAAACACACCCTTAAGCCAATCAGGCTGGGGGGGGGGGGGGGGGGGGGGGGGAAGAACTGTAAGTTGTTAAAATGAACAATCAAATATGAGTTGGTAAAAGGAATAATCAAAGGTAAATCACAATTATTATGTAATGCCGTCCATTAAATGAATTTAAGGCTAGTACAGAGAGATTCTAGAGTGAACATGTTGTCCTACTTCCAACCACTTCTTGTCTCTCTTAATAATAAATAAATAAATGAAATACGAAAGAACTGCACGTGGAAAAGTTACCACAACTTCCGTGCATTAATTTTAGTTGTGATGTAGTTATCAAATTTATTTGACAGAGTATACCATGCAACTAATGTAGTTGATTATAACTTATCTAGTGTTTGATTATGTAATACCATTAGATATATTATTATATGCTTAGTTCTTTGTATTCTTTGGATCTTTGGAAAATATGACATATAATCTACAATAAAAAATGATTTTATCTACTCTCTAGATACATCGTCCATGGTGATTCTCGTAGCACGGTCTTTATCGTTTATCATTGATAAGTGACTAATCCATCATGTTTAGTTCTTTACCTATAAAACAGTAATTGAAAGTTGAAGACGGAGTGTTGGGTTTTCAACTAAATTTATTGTTGTATTTTTTTACATGCATATACAATTTTGCATTGTCTTTTCGGCATGGTGCAGTCATTATTTGGCTTGGAACTCTACATGAAAGTTGTAGAGGTACATGCATAGTTTATTCCAAGCTTTGAATTAAAGGAATCGGAGCAGTATGAATGGAGTTATGGTCAGTCAAAGTATCATACCCAAATCTAGACAGATTTGTGTATTCCCAAGCATTTTGGAAGATGAAAAGGTTAATCAAGACCTATAAAAAGGCATGCTCTCATTGTGGAGAGGAATCAAAGGCAATCCAAGGGTAATCTAAGCTTTTCACTTGTTCTCTTCAAAGTATAGAGAGTTAGAATGAAGGAGAGTCTCTTGTGTTGTAGAGATCTCGAGTGTTGAGTTAATGGACAAAGAGCATGAGTGAGGGTTGTGTGGAAGTCGGTGTTGTCGTGTGTGCCGTGTGTGCCTTGTACCCATTTGTTGATTCCATATAGTGAAGTATCCTCCGAGCTCTGAGCTCAACCCGTGGTTTTCCCGTTTTGGTTTTCCACGTAAATCCTTGTGTCCATTCTTTATGTGATTATCTTTTATCCTTTTGTCATTAAGAACAAGAACCTGAAGTGTTGAGAAGTTTTGCAGTTCGTCAACACCAACAAGTGGTATCAGAGCGAGGTTGTGGTATTCTTAATGGCTAAAGACAAGTCGATAATCGGCGGTGTGAAGGTTGAGTTGAAGTTGTTGGCCTTCTTGTTTTGATGATGTTTAACAAACAATTTACTACTAATGTTGTTTGTCTAGTATTTGTACATTCCTATGTTTTGTAGACAAACAACGTTGTTGGAGGATGGATGGAATTGCGCATTCACGATCATATCCAATGGAGGTTGGCGGAGTAGTGGTTGAAGCCTTGCAATTCATGTTAAAGATCCAGTTCAAGTTTCATCCGCACGTGTACCAAGTTGAGCTACAATGAAGATCAAGATTGCTTGGGTAACATTAGTTTAGGTTTTATATTATGTGTGTTAGTACTTTAAGCTCAATATTATACACACACATTTTATTGGTTTCTTCGTATATATATATAGTTATATATATATACATAAGTTTTTGGTTTCTATGCATATATATAGTTATATATATACATATATAGTTTTTTGAGTTTTCATGTTCATAAATATGAGATTACACATTTCATATTTATTATTGTGTTTTGGTTTAGCTATATAGATATGAAACAAATTTACATTCATATATATATATATATATATATATATATATATATTCATATGTTTCATACTCTATTATGTTTTTGATAACATTGCATAAAATATGTAATTTTGTAAAAATATTGTCTTATTAGTTCATAGACTTCAATATTAGTTTATACATGTTTTACTAAGTCTATAACAACATTTCATAAGGTTTCAAAATGTTGTTTGAGTCAAAATATCAAATAACAATTTCCATGTTTTCATGTTTTTGAACATATTTGCAAAATGATGATATCTTTCATTTGGGAAGTCCTTTTTCGAAACCAGTCATTGTAGCATGTTTATTATCATGTCTACAATCATTCCCCAAAGTTTTACATTTTTTGGAATTTGTTTGATATTTTTAAACAGCGTTTTAAATCAGCAAAAACAGTTTTTTAAAATGTCAGAATTCGGTCGACCGAACCTGAGGTCAAAACTTCACTGGGCTGACAGAAAGCTGTCGGTCGACCGGTCCGGTCGACCGATGAAATTTTCGGTCGACCGATGACTTTTCCGGTCGACCGACGGGCGCTTTCTCAGCTCCTAACGGCTAGTTTTCTGACCGTTGGTTTGGGGCTGTTTTGTCTTTT
>BQKN01062478.1:26936-42392 GCA_022839385.1 Asparagus kiusianus
TCTGGATGGCACTCTTATTATCACAGTAGAGAGGAGTAGGAGTCGTACAGAAATGCCGAAATCACTGAGAAGGCGACGAAGATGAATAATCTCTTTAGCCGTTGTGGATATTGCACGATACTCTGCCTCAGTACTGGAAAGAGCAATAACATCTTGTTTCTTACTTCGCCAAGAAATAAGGGAATCACCAAGAAATATACAATAACCTGTGGTAGACTTTCTGGTAGTTGGATCACCAGCCCAATCAGCATCAGAATATGCACAAAGCTCTAACTTAGATGTAGCAGGAAACAAAAGAGAACGAGTGCTAGTACCCCGGAGGTACCGAAGAATCCGTAATAAGACAGCATAGTGTACAGAACGTGGGGCACTAACAAATTCACTGACAATACCAACAGCATGAGAGATATCTGGTCGAGAGATGCACAAATAGACCAACTGGCCAACAAGATGTCGATATCGGGTAGGATCAGATAGAGGCTCACCGTCAGTGGAGCAAAGTTTGACATTCTGCTGGAGTGGAGTATCGACAGTTGTATTATCAGTTAGCTCAGCTTGATTTAGAATATCTGAAAGATACTTCTGTTGAGACAGTAATACACCCCGGGGGCCTTGAGAAATTTCCAGACCAAGAAAATACCGAAGAGATCCAAGATCCTTCATGTGGAACTGTTGTTGCAACTGAGATTTTGCGTATTGTATACCTGCCATATCATCACCTGTAATGATCATATCATCTACATAGATGAGTAATAAAACTCTGCTACGCGATGTAGTGCGAACAAACAGAGAAGCATCTTGATGACTTTCTATAAAGCCCGCTTTGAGCACGACATCGCGAAAACACTCAAACCAAGCGCGGGGTGCCTGCTTAAGACCATAAACAGCACGGCGAAGGAGACATACATGTCCCGAAGGAATATTTGACCCTGGAGGCGGTTGCATATATACGGTCTCTGATAAAGAGCCATGAAGAAAAGCATTTTTGACATCCATCTGGTATAAAGGCCAACGATGAGCAGCAGCGACCGCAAGGAGAGTACGAACAGTGGGCATCTGAGCAACAGGAGCAAAGGTCTCCTCATAATCAATACTTTGTTGCTGAGTAAAACCTCGAGCCACTAAACGAGCTTTTCGACGTTCAATGGTGCCATCAGGACGAAACTTGACCTTATAAACCCATTTACTGCCAACAAGAGAGATCCCAGGAGGACAGGGAACAACATCCCAGGTATGAGTTTGCTGAAAGGCTTGAAATTCCTCAGCCATAGCCTGTCGCCACTCTGGAATTTGAACTGCCTCTTGGAAGGACTTTGGCTCAACAATAGTATGAATGGCAGCAAGAAAGTTATGAAAGATAGGTGAATAAGAAGTAACAGAAGCATACCGGGCAGGCAAGACATGTGGGCGTTTGCCTCGACGAAGAGCAAGAGGAACCTCAGGCGGGGGAGATGCTGGCGTAGGTGCGTGGAGATCAACAGTATTTTCTGGAGTGAGAGTTGTGTCCACGGGATATGGATTAGATGGTGTAAGAGAAGACTCGGGCGAGGAAGAGTCAGCAGAAGGAGAGGGAGAGATGTCAGGGAGATCTCGAAAGGAAAATTGAGGTGAAGAAGTGGGTGATGCAGTTGACGGGGAAGCATGATCAGTAGAGTGGAGGAAATTAAAGTCATCAGAAGCAGAATAATATGGAGAATCCTCTTCGAACTGAACATGACGAGATATATGAACTCGACGAGTTGCGGGATCATAACAACGATAACCTCGATGTTCTGAACTAATTCCTAAATAAACACAAGAAACAGCTCTGGGAGACAATTTATCACGTTCGTGAGATGGCAGAAGAACAAAACATCGACAACCAAAAATGCGAACTAGATCATAACGGGGAGGATGAGTATAAACATGACTATAAGGAGTAGCACCGGAAAGAGAGCTAGATGGAGTGATATTAATGGCATGAGTCGCGGTGAGAATAGACTCAGCCTAGAAACGACGAGGAACAGAGTAAGAAATGAGCATTGATCGGGCAGTATCGAGGATATGACGATGTTTGCGTTCAGCAACACCATTTTGCTCATGAGTGTAGGGACATGACTGTTGAAAGATAGTCCCATAAGAGGACATGATAGAGCGCATGGTAGATGATAGGTACTCTTTGGCACAATCAGAACGAAAAACTTTAATACGAGATTGCCATTGAGTAAAAATCATAGCAGTGAAGGCTTGATAAGCAGTAAGTACGTCAGAACGATTCTTAAGTAGGTAAACCCATGTAAAACGAGAGAAATCGTCGATAAAGCTAACATAATATAAGTAGCCAGATGAAGAAGGCAAAGGAGCTGGCCCCCAAATATCAGAATGTATTAAATCAAATAAGGAAGTGGATACGGATTTACTCATTTTAAATGGTAAAGCAGTGAATTTAGCCAATTTGCAACCAGTACATGACTCAATACTAGAACTAGATGATACAGGACCAAGTACTCCAGACTGAATAAGACTCTCCAGCCTTTTATTAGACACATGACCAAGTCGTCTATGCCATAAATTGGCAGGAAGCGAGGTAGAGGGTTTTGACGAACGAAGAGAAGCAACAAGAGAACGTGGATGTATGGACTCTGGAAGGTGAAGATATTCCAGAAAATACAGTTTGTGCCTCCTACGACCCGCCCCAACCGTCTTGCCCGTCTGTGGATCCTGCACAATACAAGTATCAGAAGAAAATGAGACAAATAGGCCCGCCATGCATAAAGAGCTAATAGAAATTAAATTCAAGTACAACTGTGGAGCAACATAAACGGGACCAAGTGTTAGACGACCAGATGGATCATTTTGTGGGGTAATAGAGCCATACTGAGTAATGGACAATGGTTGTCCAGCAGCCGTGTAGATAGGAGGAAGAGAGGATGAAGTAAAGACAGAGGATAAAAGTGAGGCATTACAAGTCATATGAAAGGAACAACCAGAGTCAAAAATCCAGAGATCATTCATACCAGAGACCGAAGGATTAGCTGAAGAACCAGCAAAATGCATACCAGAGAGTTGTCCGACGGATGTAGAGGTGATATGTTGAAAAGCATCAAGTTGACGGTGAAGACTTTCAATAGCTTGAATAGTAGAGTCTGAAGTAGTAGAAGGAATAGCATTGGCCAACAATCCCGGTGTACGAGAGGGTTGAGACTGAGGGGGTCGCCGACCACGACCAGTACCTGAGGAACGTAACTCGGGATGAAGCTTGAAGCATGTCTCAATACGGTGTCCTTCCTTCTTGCAATATTTGCAAGAGAGCTTAGATCGAGCCTGTAGAGAGGGAGCCTGTGGAGAAGTATGATTCATAACAGGAGCAGTGATAGGTACAGACAAAACAGTCTCGGGTGAAGAGGTAGGAGTATCTGTTGACAAATTAAGTCGTGATGTTTGCTGCCGGGTCTCATAAGCAGTGAGAGCTCCCATAACTGAGGCCAAAGTCGGAAATTGAGGCTGATGAAGTAGTTGATCAGCCATAGTTGAATATTCAGGAAGGGACTGAAACAGTTGATGCACCTCATGTCGTTCGTACCAGGCTAGCCAGTCTTCATATGTGGAATTACGTCCAGGAAGCATGGAGCGTAACTCTGTCCAAAAAGCTTGCATTTGTCCAAAATGAGACTGTAGAGATGAACTACCTTTGCGTTGCAGAAGATATGCCTCCCGTGCACCCGAGCACTCAGTGAAACGCTCAGTGAGACGAGTCCACATGGCCCGAGCAGAGGGAAGCGAGCCAATCTCGACAGTGAGACCAGAGCCAACACATCGAGTGAGATAATCCATGACACGAAATTCCTGTAATTGCTAATCCGAACTCTCCTTGACATAGAGAGCACGAGCAGTCTGAAGATCGACATCACCACTGCCAGAGGTAATAGTACTGGATGAAGTAACAGTGCTGATGGACGGTGGAACCGGTCCCGTACTGGTGAGATGATCAAGCAAACCAGCGCCACGCAAGGCATTGGTGACAATGGTGGACCACCCTGCCCAGTCACTTTGATCATTGAGGGGCAAAGGTGGTTTGGGAATCTTTTCTGAAGGAGTCATAACAGCAATGTTAAGACGACGAGATGCAGTTACTGACTACGAAACGGCAATGTTGTTCGTTTGAGGCCGAGAGACGGCTTGAAACGACGATGCCGTTAATTTAACGGGTATTATTTCACCAAGGAAATAATAGCCGGAGGGATTGTTTCACCAAGGAAACAATCGCTCAAATCTCGGGGTCAAAGACCAAGCTTTGATCCGGAGTATAACGACGTAGATCTGAGATCCGTCGGAGGGATTGTTTCACCAAGGAAACAATCGCTCAAATCTCGGGGTCAAAGACCAAGCTTTGATCCGGAGTATAACGACGTAGATCTGAGATCCGAAGGGAAATAGCCCTATCTCTGATACCATGTTAAAGTAAGAGAGAGAGAATCTTGGGTAAATTTTCCTTGAATTGAATATTGAGTGTGCACATATATTTATACAAATAGAGGAGTATGAGGTTTGTTCTCCCAAGCAATGTGGGACTAAAACCCACTACAATACACTATTATCAACAATATCTTGTTTATTGAGAATGTGCGCTAGGCGTAAATCAATTTGTAATGCTCCAAGAGAGGATAAGATGAGGAATTTTTTTGTAGAAATGTCCACTTCAAGCGTGTCTTTGAAGGATATAGTAATAGTTGTAGGTCTTATATTAGAATGAGGCCTAAAGTTTTTTTCAAACTTGTAGATATAATGCGAAATAATGGTTTTTTAAAGGTCACAATACACCTTCAAGTTGAAGAACAACTCGCTATGTTTCTTTGCATAGTGGGTCATAAAATCAAAATTAGAGTAATAAGGACCGAATTCATAAGATCGGGTAAAACCGTTAGTAGGTACTTTAATAAAACCCTACAGTCTATGAATAGTCTTCATGATCGATACATGAAGTAAGCACCAAATGAGATTCCACCGGAGATTGCCAACAATCCAAACTATTTCACTTACTTCAAGGTAAGAGAGAAATAAATTATTTGAGTTAGTGATTTACATAATTTAATAATATGAGAAACTAATATTTTGAATCATTGTCGAGTTTTGATAAGATTGCATTGGTATAATAGATAGAACACATATTGATGCAATATTACCCTCTAACCTAGTTGCACGCTTTAGAGGGCGTAAATGTGTAATGCAAAATATTTAGCTATGTGCACCCCAAATAAACTTTTCACATGTGTCCTATTTGGATGGGAAGGTGCGGCAAATGACTATAGGATTTTGCAAGACGTATCGTCTAGACTACAACCTTACGGATTGAGAGTATACGATGGTATTCTTCTACCTCATTTAATAAATAGTCAACTTTATAATATGATCGAATTAATCATGAATTTTTTCTATAACGTAGGCAAATATTATCTTTGTGACGTTGGATACACTACCATGTCTGGCTTCATCTCTCCATATCATGGTGTACATTATCATTTAAAGGAACAAATTGGTCGGACACTCGAAAATAGTAGAGAGTTATTCAATTTAATACACTCTTCTTTACGGTCTAAAATTAAATCAATCTTTGGTACGTTAAAAAATCGGTTCACGATTCTTTCGGCAAAATCTAATTATCCATTCCCCACACAAAGTGGACATTGTATTAGCATGTACTATATTACATAACTTTATTGTAATTGAAGATCCACAAGACGACATTTTGAATGAGAATGTAGTAATTGATGAGGAGAATGAGGAGGTGACAAATAAATATGATACAAACGTAATTGACTTCACTCAATGTATGACATAAAGAGAGGATCATGATGCAAGAAATGAATGGAATGACCTTAGGGACCAAATTGTGGCAATGTGGATTGATTATTGTGCAAAATATGAAGATGGTGACACCACAGAAATCGGCTTGTAGTTTTATTGTTTTTGCATTATTTAGACTATATTTTTGTATTTCATAATTGTGCTTGTATTGACAATGTAATTTTTCATCTCTTACTTGCAACTATGTAATTCTGAATTGACTATTCCACATATTTAATTATGTATTTTATGATCTGAATGCTTTTATCAACATAAGTGGTATGGGGTGGGATGAGAAAAACTATGTGGTAATCCTAGATGATGAGACACTTAAAACATGGGCTCAAGTTTTAATTCTACCATAACAATGAATTTAATTTAATTGGACGTGAGAAGGTTATAATTAATTTCACACAACATTTTTCACATATTGCAAGACAAAAGTAACTAAGCTAAGAGGATACATAAACAAGTCTTTTCCTTTCTACAAACATTTACAGAAGATCACGAGTGATGATCAAGCTAGGGGTGAATTTGTTAGGCCAGTTTATGATAAGATTGGTACTAACAACGTCATTCATCTTGATGATAATGATGGAGACATTCCACTTGAGAGTGAAACTGAGCCTCAATCTGATGCTAACACTATCCCAAACTCCACTTCTAGAAAATCCCAGCATGAGTCTAACACAATGCCTTCCTCAAGCAAAAAACCTTGAAATCCAATGATGATGAGTTGATAAATAGCTTTGTTAAGTCAATGTCGGAGTCAATCAGAAATCAACACATAATATATTGGACTGAACAATTAGCTGCAGCTTTGAAGACCCATAGTGACTCATACAGTGAGGAATTCCTCAACAAGGTCTTAGGCCGTTTGTATGAAAGTGAGTATGAGGCAAGGAGGTTTTTTATCAAAAAGAATGAGGCTTAGAAGAGGTATATTTCAAGTCTTGTAGCGGCTCAAGGATGTGATACATGATTTGGGTTTTGTTATTTTGTGTACACAACACTCCATTTTGCTACTTCACATTATTTTCATATACTTTGCATTCATGTTGCTATTCACAAAATCCTCACACAAACTTATATGTTGTTAATTGCAAACATTAGATGTTGTCATTCATGTTGCTAATTCTTAAATCCCTACACAAACTTATATGTTGTTAATTACAAACTTTAGATGTTGCAAATCATGTTGTTAATTGTAGTTGTTGGTTATATTCGTTGTTGGTTATATTCATCTTGCTAATTATTGTTGTTGGCTATTTGTGCTTAGATTGAGCTAATGGTTGTTGGCTTCTTGTGCTATATAATGCTTGGTTTGACCTTAATGACAGATGGCTTTTTTGGGTACTCAATTCTGGTATGGGTTTTTTTCATTCATTTTTTTAGGTGGGGTAATGATGATGATAATAAACTGAGAATGCAACCTATATTTATTATGTAATATTTAGGCGAGGCAATTTTGTGTAGAATGCAACCTATATTGATATTATAATGTTTGGGTGTGGCAATCCCTCAAAAAAGCAGCCTACATCGCATCATAAATTTATAGGTGAGATAATCTTTTATGACAAATCTACTTCTATCCTAAGCCCTAATAAGTATTCATGTCTGTTAGTGCTGCTTTCTTTTGGTTGGACTGGTTTTAGAGCTTGTTTAGCTCTCTATTCCACATATTCATGGTTAATTTGCGCTCATTGTCGAGCTGTTGGTGTTGTTTTCTTTTGGTTGGACTAATTTTAGAGCTTGTTACCTCTCTATTCCACATATTCATAGTTGATTTGCGCTCATTGTCGAGATGTTGGTGCTATTTTCTTTTGGTTGGATTGGTTTTAGAGCTTGTTTAAATCTCTATTCTACATTCTCATGGTTGATTTGCGCTCATTGTCGAGCTGCTGGTGTTGTTTTCTTTTGGGTGAACTTTTAGAGCTTGTTTAGCTCTCTATTCTACATTCTCATGGTTGGTTTGCGCTCATTGTCGAGCTGTTGGTGTTGTTTTCTTTTTATTAGACTGATTTTAAAGCTTGTTTAGCTCTCTATTCTACATTCTCTATCATGTTTTGTGCTCATTGTCGAGATTTTGGTGCTATTTTCTTTCGATTGGACTAATTTTAGAGCTTGTTTAGGTCTCTATTCTACATTCTCATGGTTGATTTGCACTCATTGTCGAGTTGTTGGTGCTTTTTTTTTGGTAGGACTAATTTTAGAGCTTGTTTAGCTCTCTATTCTACATTCTAGTGGTTGATTTGTCCTCGTTGTCGAGCTGTTGGTGCTATTTTTTTGGTTAGACTGATTTTAGAGCTTGTTTAGCTCTCTATTCTACATTCTTAGGTATATTTTGTGCTCATTGTCGACCTGTTGGTGTTGTTTTCTTTTGGTTGGATTGATTTTAGAGCTTGTTTAGGTCTCTATTCTACATTCTCGGATATATTTTGTGCTCATTGTTGAGCTGTTGGTGTTTTTTTTTTTAGTTTGACTGATTTTAGAGCTTGTTTAGCTCTCTATTCTACATTCTCAGGTTTGATTTGCGCCCATTGTCGAGCTGTTGGTGCTATTTTCTTTTTGTTAGATAGATTTTGGAGCTCATTTAGCTCTCTACATATATTGGCAATGATGATGGTCAACTAAATAAGATTGCAAACTACTTTACGATATTCATAATAAGATAAGGCATTCATTTATATGTTATTAGAACGCAATCTATGTTGAACTTGTAAGTTTCAGTTGAGGCAATCGATTATGACAAAAGACCAATAGCTGAGCCAACTTAGTACATAAAAATATCAATGTAGAACATGAAAATACGCAAGTTGTACAAGATTTTTAAGATCATTGATTTCTATCTAGCCATTGTAAATAAACTTCCAGTCCACAATGCTGGTCAATCTCCTCCTTACCCATATTGACCACAGTTGCATCGTAACCAACATCGTGCGCATGAGTTAAGAGATCATTCATGTTCCAGTTTGTGTAGGAGATATCGTTACAATAGGGACACTTCCATCGCCCAAATCGGTCTCCAACTTTCAAAGCATTAGCTCTTAGCATTAGTTCTGCTTCTTCTATTATATCCCACATCTCATCACACTCTCGATCTTCATCTGTATGTGAAAAAAAATTCCTCATATGTTTGTTTCTGCAGTAGTTTCCTTGCACGCTGATTACAAAAAATAAAAAACCAAATAATTTGTCAATTGGAAAATAGTAGAAAAATTTGTATTTTTTAAAATGAAATACTTACATTTGAATTTGATGCACTTGAAGATTCACCAAGATCTAACATTCTTACTCATTTTTTTCAACTTTGCAAATTTTATGTTCATGGATAGTAGAGAATAGAAGGATTTTATAAGATTTAAGAATATCAAACTAGCCATTAAAAGAGTCGTTGAACTAGCCATTGTAAGTGATGAATAAGATTAGCAAAAGTTTTCCATAAATTTTTCATACGCAACCAAACAAAAGAAAAGGAATACTTGCTATTTCTATAAAGTAATTGGTCCATTTTCTTATTTTGAAAGAAACAAAGAAAGTACAATACATAAGAAAATTGGTACTTTTGAGTTCTCAAAACTTTTCTATAATTTTTTATAAAAATACAAGGAAATCTACTTTTGTGGTGTTTTCCTTTTACTCTTTTTTATAGAAATTGAACCAAACAACCCCTAAAGAGATGTTAGTCAGTCACAACATTTTTGATAGAAGTGGAATATATTTTAGTATGGAATAAATTTTAAATGCGGATATTTAGTTTGGTGTATCATACAATTTTGTCGTGAGTTGTCATATTTTGCTCCAAGTAGCCGGATTTGTTACAAATTTTGCTGTAAGTTGCTACATCGTGTTGTACGTCCATATATACCAAACTGCTGAAATACAAGATCGAGTCCAAACTAGACGCATCATTAAGGGGCTATTTGGTTCCCTGTTTTTGAGGGAAAGACTCTCTTGAAAGCCTGCCAAAAGTGTCAAAATTGTCACTTTTTGGCAGGCATTCAGCCAAAATCTTTTCTTTTAGAGGCGATTTTAGTTGAAAGCCTGCCAAAAAGTGATACTTTTGGCACTTTTGACAGGCTTTCAAGAGAGTCTTTCCCTCAAAAACAGTGAACCAAACAGCCCCAAGGTAAAGTGTGATTCGCTGCCGTCATCGGGCCATAATTGGAAAGCATGTGGACTTTTGCCAATCGCCAGGGGCCCACCCATAATAGGTAGCTCTAGGCATCAACTTTTTTGGCAGCTCTCTTTTCACGATGCAAGCAAGATCTCTAATCCCTTTAAATAGCTACAAGCAAGACTTCTTTAAAAAAAAATATTCCTATTCCTATTGAATGATAGTACAGAACTGGAGTCGTTCACACCACCAGCTCGCGTCCTCTGAGAATCTTCTTCAACCACTGCTTGCCCTTTACAGGCGGAGACAGATAGCAGACCCTTTTCCTATCACGTCCTGCGGAATTCTCAAGCCCTCCGCTACATTGAAATCCAACCCTGTCCATCTGGATCCTTTTAGAGTTGGTGCTTCTACGTTTTTTCTCTTTAACGTCTTAATATGATTCCGACATGTGATCTTTTTACGACGTGATCTTGCATAACCCAAACTCGCCTCGGCAGCCACCTCCTTTCATAACACAAAATCAGTAATAGAACATTAAATCGTCGCAATCACCGACTGCTCAAATTTGCACAGAGACGCGTGCGCGGCTTTTTCAAACACTGAAGAAGATCATAGTAGCTCTCTAAATGATAAAAATACTGCTAGGCAAAAAATTCAGGCCCTATATAATAAACTCCATTACTGGAACAGCACTACCATAAACTCAGCAAATTCCAGGAGTCCATGTTTATACTAAGACCATAGAGAGACCTACACCCAGTTAACAGGCTTTCATGAGATGACGGCCTATCTGCTTCTCAATTCAATTTCTCATCAGCAGCGGCAATGATTCTGCTTATGTTTCTGATCATGAACTTTTGGACTGCACTTCTGGATTAGATCAGATTTTCCATATCAAGCGACAAATAAATGGCACCTCAATGATGTTTACGTGGTTCATTTTAGCGAACAGGATTCGAAAAATTAGAGACCAGATGCGAAAAATCAGCAACTGCAGAACCTGTAGAATGGAGGCTGACACAACCCCAAAGAAATGAATAAGAGCACAGTGAGCAGATAAAGCATGCAAACTGCAACAAATCAAAAAATGCTTGTTTCATAAAAACCTGAGCACCACAACCAAAATAATAGAAAGTGACTGCTGTTATCCCAGTTGACTGACAGAAGTAGAACCAAGATAACTTAATTAATCCTCAAATCAACTGTGGTTTCATTAGGTTGCCATGTTTAGGAGCTTCACTGTATGTTGCAAATTGCAAATGCCCGTTATTTTTCTGTAGGGCTCCAGTATTGCCAACAATTATGTGGAGTCGAAAAATCGAGCAGTAACTGCCCCAGGCAATATGGAGGTTCTTTGTTTTCCATTGCAGCCGAAGTCATTCATCCACAAACTCAACCTTTAAGAAAATACAGCATCACAGACATACTACCGCCACACATTAACTGATAAAAACAAAGAAAGCATTCCACAGAGTACTAAAGAATAAACACTTCTTTAAAAATCTTTGACATATGCAAATCTGTTGGTAACAAACATGGCAAAGGAATGCGCATGATTCTTCAAAAAACACAAAAGGATATGAAAACCAAACCCAAAGACACCAACCCGATATGTCCACAAGATTATTGCCCAAAAGAAAATGCAGAACAATACCAGTCCATGCTCATGGAAATATGCAACGCTCAAAACTGGGAAAGGGGGAAAGGGGGCAAGATCACTACTACATCCCAATGAGGAAAAAAGATAGGGATTTTGGGGCGCTGAAAGCATTACAGGCCCTGCTCAACGAGATAATCGCCCAACCTCTCTACAACCATGTTGCATTGGCCTGGAGTCATTGGCTCATCATATATGCCAAATATAAGGGCCTGGTTGGTTTTCTTTATAGTGATGCCACCTGATCCCTGTAAGATAAACAGAAATGTAGGTAATTCTTAGAAAGCTAGACATGCACAGTAACACTGCTATGAACTTACGGTTGAAAATTTTAGGGTATGTTTCATTTAACCCCCAGAACTTTGGCGGATTTTGCACATTACCCCATGAACTTTGTTTACTCCACTTAAGCACCTCAACTTGTCTTACTTAACCCCCTCCCCGCAAAGTAACACCTAGAATTTTGAGAGGTCATATGCCAAGCACGTGAGGTTAAAAGACGAAAATGATGCCCAATTATTAAAATTCATCCATTTGCTCGTGTTATTTCAAAAGGTAATCTGGCCATTTCACCAAAGTTCAGGAGGTTAAGTGAGACACTCCAAAATTCAGGGGGATTAGATAAAATTTATACTCAGGTTCTATCAATTCTGAAAAGTTAAGCTAATAATGTAGAGCCTCCACACTCACAGAAGAATAAATATGGCAGGAAGAGGATCAATAGGGATTATTAAGAAAGAAAAGGAGGGCACAAAAGAAGTGCTTGTACATTAGTTTGGTGGATGTCAACAAGCTAACTGCAAAGATAGATAAGCAAACCACACGCAGGTTTCATCATGCTAAATTCAGTAAGGAGAATAAACACATAATTCAGAATGGTAGTAATTACGAAAATGTAAACTACATGGAAAAACTAGAAGCGAAACACAGAAACCCCACCAGAGCAAAACGAACTGATTCAACAAATGAAAGAACTTGCTTGCTCAAAGAGAGGAAGTAGTAAAAATGTGAAGGAGCAGGTACAACTACAACATTAGAGTGATATACAGAAACTATTCCTAAGCTTTTCTATACAGAACTTCCCTAGCGAACAAGATCATTACATGCTGAATATAGTTATATCTCTTGGTCCGGTCGAAAAATATATGAGATTGAACTAACTGGGAGAACTAAGAGAAGAGAAACATTGGTATTCATTAAATAAGAAAAACTGAAATGAAAGCGGAATTTTAGCAAGCAGAGGAAGGGAGCTTGCTTGCAACATTAAGCTAGATCTAAAATGGGCAAGAAAGCATAACCGCAAAATGGTACAGCTCATGACAACTAAAGAAGAAGGTAAGATGAAAGGGTCAAAAATATAGCTGGTTATCTGTCTCCTATTTGCACTGTATATAAAATCCTCTTTTCGACATAGGTTACTGATCACATTTATAGCTTTCAACTTCAATATAGCGTGTGTTTCAAAGTGATAGCAAAAAAAAGTTGCTTACTTCAAAAATAATTGATGTTCAACTTCAAAGTTCAAGTAAATTTCAGAAAGCAAGTGATAAAGCAGTATGGCCGTGTAAGAAAACACAGAAACTAGAAGAAACAAAACATGATCACCTTCTTTCCACGAATAACAGCTCCAGGTTCTCCTTGGATTACCATGTACTTTACACCCCCAAGAAATAAACCAGTGGGAGCAAGGGAACCCGGTTCATTAAAATCATTAACAATGCCAGTGATCTCCTCAGGTTTAAACTGCACATACACAAAGAGAATTAATACTATATAATAATAAATAAATAATTGGAGAACCATAACAAATATCAAATGTGCATGAGTGGAGAAGGCCAACTAAAACAAAATAAATGTAAGTGCTACTAAAAAACCAACAAGAACACAACGAAGATGGGCTCTAATGTTCCATATAAAAGCTGCCAAATTTATCCAGTCTTATATCGACCATCTAAGCTGGTGCCAAATTCCTCAATAAAATATAGAGATCAAAATGTCTTGCCCAAAATCCTTGGGTAATAGAGGCTAGCAGAGTTCATCACGCGTCTTTAAGCTTATCACCAAAATAAAAACAACCAAAACTCTCATAGATTTAGAAGAAGAAATAGGTTTTGTAATGAGGTAATGCATTCAAATCGGAATCAAAGGCACAAAATAATCAAAAAAACAAATAAAACATGTTCACAGTTAAGCCCAGGCTTTTCAGCTTCCAATTCCTAAATATAAACGCTTGTCCAAAAAGGTGTCTTTTATCAAGCTAAACCTCTTAAGGTTGTCACAGTGATAGCACATCAAAAGCATTTCTTGACTTATACATGTTTCTTTAAATTAAGAAAAATTGATTTCAAGCTGACTTTCCCTACAGAAAAGCTGGGTGTAAATTATCTAGTGAAGCCCAAAGTTACACAGACACTGGTGCAGTGAGGATGCCGTTATGGGACACAGTAGAATTGTAAAAAGTAGGGTTCAGGGACATGGCTAATCTATCTACAATAATTTACATGAGATTCAATATCATTTTTTCCATTCACATGTTATAAGAATTAAGTTCTGAACACATTTGTTTTGTATCTTTTATTATGTAGATTATGAATTAGAAAACCGATCCTTTTGAATATTATACCAAAAGGCCTTTAAAAACATAGTTCTCAATTGGACATGGGCTGAAACATATCTGACCAATCTCCAACAGTTTCAAGAAGTGGATATAAAGTGTAGGATATACGCCCAATTAGTGTATGACCAGTGCTTTAAATTAAAACATATATTAAATATTTGTTTACGTGTCCAAATAAATGTATACATATATCCAAGAAGTGCCCAAAGAGTGTTGGTGTCAGGTACGGGTACAATGTCTCGGGCATGGGTGCAACTTCATGATAAAAGTACCAATGCAACATATGAAACCAAATGTTAAAAGTGAATATTTTGCACTGCCAACGAAAAATTGTAAGAGCTTACAAACTTACAATGAGCGTACGTTCACTATTAAGTAGATGATATAAATTCTGAGTAGCACTTTAAAGCAACTTGGATGTATTATGCTGACGGTGTTTTAAGGGAAGTGAGGGGGCAGAGATAGTTTTTGTTCTGTGAACAGGGAGGTAAGAGATTAACTCTCGGGTTATAATAAAAATTGGACCTGACTGCTTACTTTTGAGCCCACTTCCACAATGGAATTACTTCTATAGAACAAGCACTTAATTAAAGGCATCATGTGTGATCTTAACTGGAATCTGTGTTTCCACATGGGAATTTCTAGTGGCAAAACACAGCAAGCAGTAAACCCCTGTGACCTATTTCCCGCTAAGTTAATTTTCAACACAAATTGCTATCAATATGAATCTCATGTAAAAAAATTAAATAAAATAAAAAATAAAAAGTAAAAAAATCCAACTTTAGTTCATACAGGATTAAGGATATGTTTTGGATACATCCAACCCTGCATATTCTGTACTTAGCTCTTATTTTTCCAACTGATATTTGAAATCTGATGTGATGAGCTGGATATCAGTTCTAAGCAAAATCCCAAGGATTATAAAAGTGGTCCAAAGCCAATCCTTTGGATTAGGAAAGGAATGACAGACCTCCCTTGTCTAATCTGCAGGAGATTTCGTGGTTATGATACTTTTTCAAAAAGCAGTAACACTCGATTGGATTTAATGTGACATCTGAACAAAATTTATACCAATCCTAAGGATTTTTACATGGAGGAGCATAGGTAAAAACCATAAATCCAAAGAATTGCCATCCCAATCATGAAAACAAGGTGTCAGTGCAATTGTGGGTTTCAATAACTCAAAACTTTATTGAGCTTCACCAGGAAAAGATATATATCTAGGTTTCAGTGTAGGAT